>JAPEVW010000064.1:613100-797616 GCA_027921565.1 Artemia sinica | reverse complement strand
AAGTGATTGGATGTACTACCCCCCCTCTCACGACCACCTTGTTATGAGGCAGATCGCCCTAACGCTGCTAATTAAATAACGATTTGGGCACATGTGTTGTTTTTTTGTTTCTTTTCCTCCATACCCGGGCACTTCGTATCGAAGTAGTCGTCGTAGAACTTCGAAAAGGGCTCACTCTATTACACTTGGAGTGGCTAGGTGCCCTTTTTAATAGTCGAAAGTGATTTGGGGCACCAACCCCCCGCTGCCCATCATTCCCCCAAACACATCCCAACAAAATTTTAAAGATAGCATTTTGTTCAACGTAAGTTGATTTCAGAATAGAAATATTGTTTTTGAGGAGGGCGCTCCCGCCAAAACACCCTCAGGGCAAGGGTTTAAGAAGTTATGATTGCCCTGGGGGCCAATGATAAGTTTTTATGAGAAGGCGTTTGTCGTAAAAACTTCAAAAAAGGCTCATTCGATTGAAAAGTTCCAAAGGGCTAGTACCCTTTTAATAGTCGAAAGTGATTGGAGGACAACTAGCCCCCCCCCACCTTCCCCACGGCCATCCTTCCCCCAAATACATCCAATCAAAATTTTTGAGATAGCCATTTTGTTCAGCGTAATTGATTTACGTTTAGAAAATATCTTTTGAGGAGGACACTCCCCCACAACCCTCAGGGCAAGGGTTTTTAAGTTATGCCCCGGAAGCATATAAGGTTTTTATAGAAGGTGTTGTCGTAGAAACTTCAAAAAGGCTCATTCGATTGAAAATTCAAACGGCCTAGTGCCCGTTTTAATAGTCGAAAGTGATTGGAGGGCAACTAGCCCCCCCCCCTCCGCGCCCATTATTTCCCCAAACACATCCAATCAAAATTTTGATATAGCCATTTTGTGCAGCTTAGTTGATTTCTAGATAGAAAAATATGTTTTTGAGGAGGACACTCCCCTACAACTCTCGGGGCAAGGGGTTTTAAGTTATGGCCTGGGGCATATACGGTTTTTATAGAAGGCGTTGTCATAGAAACTTTAAAAAAGGCTCATTTGATTGGAAATTCAAAGGGCTAGTGCCCTTTTTTAATAGTTGAAGGTGATTGGATGGGTAACGAACCCCCTCTCACGACCACCTTTTCATAGGCATCGCGCTATCGCTGCCTAAGTAAAGAACGATATGGGCACAATGTGTTGTTTTTTGGTTTTTTTTTCTCCATACCCTCCATACTTTCGTATGGTAGGAGTCGTCGTAAAGAAACTTCGAAAAGGGCTCACTCGATTACAAGTTGGAGTGGCTAGTGCCCTTTTTAATAGTCGAAAGTGATTGGAGGGCAACTAACCCCCCCTCCCACGCCCATCATTCCCCCAAACACATCCAATCAAAATTTCAATATAGCCATTTTGTTCAGCGTAGTTTTTTTCCAGATAGAAATATGTTTTTGAGGAGGGCGCTCCCCCACAACCCTCAGGGCAAAGGTTTTAAGTTATGCCCTGGGGGCATATAAGGTTTTTATAGAAGGCGGTTGTCATAGAAACTTCAAAAACAGGCTCATTCGATTGGAAATTCAAAGGGTTAGTACCCGTTTTAATATAGTCGAAAGAGATTGGAGGGCAACTAGCCCCCCCTCCCCACGCCCATCATTCCCCCAAATACATCCAATCAACATTTTGAGATAGCCATTTTGTTCAGCGTAGTTGATTTCCAGATAGAAAATATCTTTTTTGAGGAGGACACTCCCCCACAACCTCGGGCAAGGGTTTTAAGTTATGCCCTGGGGCAATATAAGGTTTTTATATAGAAGTTGTTTGTCGTAGAAACTTCAAAAAGGGCTCATTTGATTGAAAATTCAAACGGCTAGTGCCTGTTTTAATAGTCGAAAGTGATTGGAGAGCAACTAGCCCCCCCCCCGCGCCCCTCATTCCCCCAAACACCATCCAATTTAAATTTTGAGATAGCCATTTTGTTCAGCGTAGTTGATTTCTAGATAGAAAATATATTTTTTGAGGAGGACACTCCCATACAACCCTTGGGGCAAGGGTTTTAAGTTATGCCCTGGGGGCATATAAGGTTTTTATAGAAGGCATTGTCGTAGAAACTTCAAGAAAGGCTCATTCGATTGGAAATTCAAAGGGCTAGTGCCCTTTCTAATAGTCGAAAGTGATTGGAGGGCAACTAAACCCCCCCCCCCCCACGGCCATCATTCCCCAAACACATCCAATCAAAATTTTGAGATAGCCATTTTGTTCAGCGTAGTTTTTTTCCAGATAGAAAATATGTTTTTGAAGAGGACACTCCCCCACAACCCTCGGGGCAAGGGTTTTAAGTTATGGCCTGGGGGCATATAAGGTTTTTATAGAAGGCGTTTGTCATAAAAACTTCAAAAAGGCTCATTTGATTGGAAATTCAAAAGGCTAGTGCCCTTTTTAATAGTTGAAAGTGATTGGACGGTAACTAACCCCCCTCTCACGCCCACCTTTTCATAGGCAGCGCGCTAGCGCTGCCTAAGTAAAGAACGATGTGGGGCACAATGTGTTGTTTTTGGTTTTTTTTTCTCCATACCCGGGCACTTCGTATCCAAGGAGTCGTCGTGGAAGCTTCGAAAGGACTCACTCGATTAGAAATTGGAGTGGCTAGTACCCTTTTTAATAGTCGAAAGTGATTGGAGGACAACTAGCCCCCCCCCCCCACGCCCATCATTCCCCCGAACACATCCAATCAAAATTTTGAGATAGCCATTTTGTTCAATGTAGTTGATTTCCAGATAGAAAATATGTTTTTGGAGGAGGGCACTCCCCCACAACACTCAGGGCAAGGATTTTAAGTTATGCCCTGGGGCATGTAAGGTTTTTATAGAAAGCGTTGTCGTAGAAACTTCAAAACAGGCTCATTCGATTTTAAATTCAAAGGGCTAGTACCCTTTTAATAGTCGAAACTGATTGGAGGGCAACTAGCCCCCCCCCCCCTCCACGCCCATCATTCCCCCAAATACATCCAATCAAAATTTTGAGATAGCCATTTTGTTCAGCGTTTGGAGGGCAACTAGCCCCCTCCCCGCGCCCATCATTTCCCCAAACACATCCAATCAAAATTTTGAGATAGCCATTTTGTTCAGCGTAGTTGATTTCTAGATAGAAAATATGTTTTTGAGGAGGACACTCCCCTACAACCCTCGGGGCAAGGGTTTTAAGTTATGGCCTGGGGGCATATACGGTTTTTTATAGAAGGCGTTGTCATAGACTCTTCATAAAAAGCTCATTTGATTGGAAATCAAAGGGCTAGTGCCCTTTTTAATAGTTTGAAAGTGATTGGATGGTAACTAACCCCCCTCTTACGCCCCTTTCATAGGCAGCAAGCTAACGCTGCCTAAGTAAAGAACGATGTGGGCACAATGTGGTTGTTTTTTGTTTGCCCTTTTTAATAGTCGAAAGTGATTGGAGGGCAACTAACCCCCCACGCCAATCATTCCCCCAAACACATCCAATCAAAATTTTGAGATAACTATTATGTTCAACGTAGTTGATTTCCAGGTAGAAATATATTTTTGAGGAGGGCGCTCCCCCAAAACCCTCAGGGCAAGGGTTTTAAGTTATGCCCTGGGGGCATATAAGGTTTTTATAGAAGGCGTTGTCATAAAACCTCAAAACAGGCTCATTCGATTGGAAATTTAAAGGGCTTGTACCCTTTTTAATAGTCGAAGTGATTGGAGGGCAACTAGCCCCCCTCTCCCACGCCCATCATTCCCCAAATACATCCAATCAAAATTTTGAGATAACCATTTTGCTCAGCGTAGTTGATTTCTAGATAGAAAATACCTTTTTGAGGAGGACACTTCCCCACAACCCTCGGGGCAAGGGTTTTAAGTTATGCCCATGGGGCATATAAGGTTTTTATAGAAGGCGTTGTCGTAGAAACTTCAAAAAAGGCTCATTCGATTGAAAATTCAAAGGGCTAGTAGTACCCTTTTTAATAGTCGAAAGTGATTGGAGGGCAACTAGACCCCCTCCCACGCCCATCATTCCCCCAAATACATCCAATCAGAATTTTGAGATAGCCATTTTGTTCAGCGTAATTGATTTCCAGATAGAAAATATCTTTTTGAGGAGGAAACTCCCGCACAACCCTTGGGGCAAGGGTTTTAAGTTATGCCCTGGGGACATATAAGGTTTTTATAGAGGCGTTGTCGTAGAGACTTCAAAAAAGGCTCATTCGATTGAAAATTCAAACGGCTAGTGCCCGTTTTATGAGTTCGAAAAGTGATTGGAGGGCAACTAGCCCCCCCCCCCCCTGCGCCCACCATTCCCCAAACACGTCCAATCAAAATTTTGAGATAGCCAGTTTGTCCAGCGTGGTTGATTTCTAGATAGAAAATATATTTTTGAGGAGGACACTCCCCTACAACCCGCGGGGCAAGGGTTTTAAGATATGCCCTGGGGGCATATAAGGTTTTCATAGAAGGCATTGTCGTAGAAACTTCAAGAAGAGGCTCATTCGATTGGAAATCCAAAGGGCTAGTGCCCTTTTTAATAGTCGAAAGTGATTGGAGGGCAACTAGCCCCCCCTCCCACGCCCATCATTCCCCCAAATACATCCAATCAAAATTTTGAGGTAGCCATTTTGTTCAGCGTAGTTGATTTCCAGATAGAAAATATCTTTTTAAGGAGGACACTCCCCCACAACCCTCAGGGCAAGGGTTTTAAGTTATGCCCTGGGGGCATATAAGGTTTTATAGAAGTTGTTGTGGTAGAAAACTTCAAAAAAGGCTCATTAATTGAAAATTCAAACGGCTAGTGCCCGTTTTAATGCTCGAAAGCGATTGGAGGACAACTAGCCCCCCCCCCCCCCGCGCCCATCATTCCCCCAAACACATCCAATCAAAATTTTGAGATAACAATTTTGTTCAGCGTAGTTGATTTCCAGATAAAAAATACCTTTTTGAGGAGGACATTTCCCCACAACCCTCGGGGCAAGGGTTTTAAGTTATGCCTGGGGGGCATATAAGGTTTTTTATAGAAGCCGTTGTCGTAGAAACTTCAAAAAGGCTCATTCGATTGAAAATTCAAAGGGCTAGTACCCTTTTTAATAGTCGAAAGTGATTGGAGGGCAACTAGCCCCCCTCCCACGCCCATCATTCCCCCCAATACATCCAATCAAATTTTGAGATAGCCATTTTGTTCAGCGTAATTGATTTCCAGATAGAAAATATCTTTTGAGGAGGAAACTCCCGCACAACACCTCGGGGCAAGTGTTTTAAGTTATGCCCTAGGGACATATAAGGTTTTTATAGAAGGCGTTGTCGTAGAGACTTCAAAAAAGGCTCATTCGATTGAAAATTCAAACGGCTAGTGCCCGTTTTAAGAGTCGAAAGTGATTGGAGGACAACTAGCCCCCCCCCCCCGCGCCCATCATTCCCCCAAACACGTCCAATCAAAATTTTTGAGATAGCCATTTTGTTCAGCGTAGTTGATTTCCAGATAAAAATACCTTTTTGAGGAGGACACTTCCCCACAAACCCTCGGGGCAAGGGTTTTAAGTTATGCCCTGGGGGCATATAAGGTTTTTATAGAAGGCGTTGTCGTAGAAACTTCAAAAAAGGCTCATTCGATTGAAAATTCAAAGGGCTAGTACCCTTTTTAATAGTCGAAAGTGATTGGAGGGCAACTAGCCCCCCCCTCCCACGCCCATCATTCCCCCCAATACATCCAATCAAAATTTTGAGATAGCCATTTTGTTCGGCGTAATTGATTTCCAGATAGAAAATATCTTTTTGAGGAGGAAACTCCCGCACAACCCTCGGGGCAAGGGTTTTAAGTTATGCCCTAGGGACATATAAGGTTTTTTATAGAAGGCGTTGTCGTAGAGACTTCAAAAAAGGCTCATTCGATTGAAAATTCAAACGGCTAGTGCCCGTTTTAAGAGTCGAAAGTGATTGGAGGGCAACTAGCCTCCCCCCTGCGCCCATCATTCCCCAAACACGTCCAATCAAAATTTTGAGATAGCCATTTTGTTCAGCGTAGTTGATTTCCAGATAGAAAATATCTTTTTGAGGAGGACACTCTGCCACAACCTTCAGGGCAAGGGTTTTAAGTTATGCTCTGACGGCATACAAGGTTTTTATAGAAGTTGTGTTGTGGTAGAAACTTCAAAAAAGGCTCATTTAATTGAAAATTCAAACGGCTAGTGCCCGTTTTAATACTCGAAAGTGATTGGAGGACAACTAGCCCCCCCCCCCCCCCGCGCCCATCATTCCCCAAAAACATATCCAGTCAAAATTTTTAGAAAGCCATTTTGTTCAGCTTAGTTGATTTCTAGATAGAAAATATATTTTTGAGGAGGACACTCCCCTACAACCCTTCGGGCAAGGGTTTTAAGTTATGCCCTGGGGGCATATAAGGTTTCATAGAAGGCATTGTCGTAGAAACTTCAAGAAAGCTCATTCGATTGGAAATTCAAAGGGCTATTGCCCTTTCTAATATTCGAAAGTGATTGGAGGGCAACTAACCCCCCCCCCACGGCCATCATTCCCCCAAACACATGCAATCAAAATTTTGAGATAGCCATTATGTTCAGCGTAGTTGTTTTCCAGATAGAAAATATGTTTTTGAGGAGGAAACTCCCCCAAAACCTCGGAGCAAGGGTTTAAAGTTATGGCCTGGGGCATATAAGGTTTTTATAGAAGACATTGTCATAGAAACTTCAAAAAGGCTCATTTGATTGGAAATTCAAAGGGCTAGTGCCCTTTTTAATAGTTGAAAGTGATTGGATGGTAACTAACCGCCCTCTCACGCCCACCTTTTCATAGGCAGTGCGCTAGCGCTGCCTAAGTAAAGAACGATGTGGGCACAATGTCTTGTTTTTTGTTTTTTTTTTTTCTCCATACCCGGGCACTTCGTATCGAAGGAGTCGTCGTAGAAACTTCGAAAAGGACTCACTCGATTAGAAATTGTAGTGGCTAGTGCCCTTTTTAATAGTCGAAAGTGATTGGAGGACAACTAGCCCCCCCCCCACGCCCATCATTCCCCCAAACAAATCCAATCAAAATTTTGAGATAGCCATTTTGTTCAGTGTAGTTGATTTCCGCTAATTTCCAATAAGGCATCTCAGCAGTATCCCAAGAACAACTGAGGGTATTATGTTCAAACTTTCGAGGCTACTTCTGCTCTTAAAATTTAACCAAATCAAAATAGTGTAAGTGTATCAAAGCTATCATAGAAAGTAAACAGATTTTTTTGCGAATGGTATCAAGTTTTCCATTTCAGGTCAACTAGAGGAGATATGAAACTAAGTTAAACAGTACTATTTGTGTCCAGATTTTTAAAATGGTGTATGTTGTTAAAAATTGCTGAAAATTTTCTCCAGCATACAAATAGCAGGCCAAACTATAAAGTCTTAAAAAACGAAAAGATTTAAAGTGTTATTTTCTTTTTCCCTGAAAAGACTATGTCGATATAAGACGAACAGAAATTAATTAAAAAAAAACGTTTTTTTTTACCACAAAATAAGTTTTTCAAAGAAAAGTAAAGAACTTCATTAAACAAAAAATGAGCAAAAATAAAATAAAATAATCTACCAAGCTCGAAACTACCACAAATCAGCATCGATAAATAAATGAAACCCAAAAGGATCAGAAATTAAAATAAATAACCGAGTCAAACTCAAAACGAGCAGAAATTAACAGTAGAGAGGGGTCATGAGCTCCCATCAGAACCACGTGGTTTATGGTTTTTCTCAGTGAGAATGAAAAAACAGGAATTTTCTCACTTGGAAAAACATGAATTTTGTCACATTTGTGGTTGTTTTCATGGATGGATATGTGTGTTGTTCGATTTATTTGTTGTTTTTTCTCGGATGTCAACATCAAATTATGGATGTTTTATGGTTTTCTCAGTGAGAATGAAAAAACAGGAATTTTCTCACTTGGAAAAACATGAATTTTGTCACATTTATGGTTGTTTTCATGGATGGATATGTGTGTTGTTCGATTTATTTGATGTTTTTCTCGGGTGTCAAACATCAAATTATGGATGTTTTATGGTTTTTGTCAGTGAGAATTTGAAAAACAGGGACTTTCTCACATTTATGTCTGTTTTCATGGATGGTTATGAGTGTTGTTCGATTTATTTGATGTTTTCTATGTGTAATAACCTAACCGGGACGAAGGTTGCACATGCGCATTGAATTCTAACGGGAACAATGTTATTGATCTAGGACTCGAGGGGGAAGTGAATTTCCGAGAACTTGATTGCGTAATCGTTCGTGAATGTCATGGTGTCCAGAAATAGTATTTGTTGTTGTTGCTCTCGCCCAAATGTTATGACATTCCCGGAAACAGTTAGATCACGTGTTTCCTTCTCAGCCAATCAGCAAGTCGGATACATCCCCCTTCTCAACCAATCAGAGGGATTGTTTACATATTAGCGGCGGAGGGAATATAAGGAAAGGATTTTTGCTATAGTTTTATTAGTCTGTGAATAGAATTCACTAAGTTTTTAGTTAGCAGAGTAATAACATGAGTGAACAAGTTGAGTTAGAAATATCCTTTTATTGCAACTGTTCTATTTGTAAAGGACATTTTCATGATTTTGAGTATTCACATGAACCTACTGAATGTTTAGACAGCATAGAGGCAGAGACAGATGAGAAGAATCTGGAGGAAACGAGAAGAAAAATTATATGTGACATGGAGAGAAATTTAGACCGATTGCAAGTAAGCTCAGATAAAAGAAGGATTGATATGATAGAAAAGGAAGATCAAAAGAAGAGACTAGTAAAAGAGGGCTTTTTCTATAGCGTAAAAGACAGCAGTGAAAACCCAAAGAAAAATGTGTATAGTGCAAGATATAACACTGAATATTATGATGAATATGTTCTAAGAGAAGAGAAAAAGTGCCCCTTTAAGAGACAACATGAGAGTTCATTCTACGAAATGGATTTTTTAAACAACAAAAACCGTGGTGGAAGAGTTCTCACATATGATTTAACGATAAATCTAATTATTGATATGCATAACGAGTTTTATATTATAATCATACAATAAATTTGATTGTACTATATTTATTTTCTCGTACTAGATACATATAGAATAAGGATATCAGCAGAGACTTCTGTACATGAATAGTTCAGTTTTATTAGATCACTCCATAGAGTATTGTCAGTCCACAACCAAGTTTTCTATCAATAATAAAAAAAAAAAAAAATGATTCTTCTAAATATTTTTATTCATTTATCAAAATCTGTGTATATAACGCTTTTTAAATATAAAACATCATTATCATCATCAACCTCCTCCATAAATTCCTCCTCAATTTGAGGATGAGGTAATCTATTTATTTGATTGTTATCATATACAATCAATACATCATTATCATCGTCAACCTCCTCCTCCACAATGATAATTTCCTCTCCTCAATTTGAGGATGAGGTAATCTATTTATTTGATTGTTGTCATCTACAATCAATACACCGTTATCATCATCAACCTTTTTTTTCTAATATATTTATCTGTAAAACTATAGCATGATTCTAAAAGACACACATTTCCTAAATATATATAAAAGGTGTTTTATTGAAATAAAGGATAAAGATCTATATATTGTATTGTTTTTTATTATATTTTGACATCATCATCATTATCTTCATCATCAACTGTTGATCTCTCTATGTTAATATCTACTTTCCGTCTTTTAGCTGGTGGGGGGAGAAACTCTTTGCTATCACCATCGATTAATAACTGTTCAATCATTCGTCTTTTAGTGGGTGGGGGTGAAACTCGATTCTATCTTCATCCACTGACAGGTCTACTGGAGTTTTCAACTGTTTCAATCATTCGTCTTTTAGTGGGTGGGAGGTGAAACTCTATTCTATCTTCATCCAATGCCATGTCTACTGGAGAATTCAAACTTTTTTTCCACCTCCGGTCTACAGAATTTCCTACAGTTGATAATTTTTCATCCTTCTCCTCTACAGTTACTGGCATTTCTTTCCACTGACTGCAATCTAATATTGACTGTGCCTCCTGAAACTTAAAATATATATGAGGATCATGTTAGTAAAGTTTAATCATTCATATACAATACTGAAGAAAACCAATTTCCACTGTTTGTCGACATTAAATTATTAAGAAGGCTATTATTTCTTTGAAATATATTTTACATTTTTAATTTTCATTTTTTTGATTTTATATTGATGAAGAATTTAATCACAGCTTCAACTAGTTATTTTTTTTTGTTCGGCATAGATGAAAGGTCCAATACCTGAGTTAAACTAAGCGATTACATTTTAACAGTGTTTGACAATTTACTAAATTTTAAGGTTTTCTTTAGTTTCAAAAATGTTTTTGTCAGTCATCATCTTTTAATTATTCACAAACAATACTAAAGAAAACCACTTTCCACGGTTTTATCGATGTTAAATTATTAAGAAGGCTATTATTTCTTTGAAATATACATTTTACATTTTTAATTTTCATGTTTTTGATTTTATATTGATGAAGAATTTAATCACAGCTTCAACTAGTTTTTTTTTTTGTTCGGCATAGATGAAAGGTCCAATACCTGAGTTAAACTAAGCGATTACATTTTAACATTGTTTGACAATTTACTAAATTTTAAGGTTTTCTTTAGTTTCAAAAATGTTTTTGTCAGTCATCATCTTTTAATTATTCACAAACAATACTAAAGAAAACCAGTTTCCACGGTTTATCGATGTTAAATTATTAAGAAGGCTATTATTTCATTGAAATATACATTTTACATTTTTAATTTTCATGCTTTTGATTTTTCTATTGATGAAGAATTTAAACCAACTTCAACTAGTTATTTTTTTTTTGTTCGGCATAGATGAAAGGTCCAATACCTGAGTTAAACTAAGCAATTACATTTTAACAGTATTTGACAATTTACCAAATTTAAAGTTTTGTTAGAACCTTGGAATGCATTTTCATCATATTTTGCTTATTTTCAATGGAAAACACACTGAAAAGACATATTATTGAACTCACATCAAACATTGCCGAGCTTGCATTTGAAGAACCTTCCATTATTTTCTATCTTGTCCTCTATTTCAGCATATACTGACTTTTAAAGCTTTTTCAAAGCTCTTAAATATACTTACCTAACGGTTATTTATTTACGAAATCATGCAAACTGTTGATTTAGAACAATAATTACCTTTCTATATATCAATTAACACTCACTAGAAGAGCTACCAGACTAAATCAAAGATATGATGAAAAATAGCGAATAATTGTTTCAAACTTAAATTTTCTGTATTACGGGAATAGTTTATTTTCGAACCATTATATCTACCAAAGCTTCAATACCTGAAAAACTCTTTCCCACAAGAGGACACTTTTCAACTAAAAGTAAAGAGCTACTAAATCAAAGATATGATGAAATAATAACGAATATTTGTTCAAACGTAAACTTATGTTTAGCGCGATAAACTTATTAGAGTGATAAAAAACTTTTTCTCACAAGAGGACACTTTTCGTGTAAAAGTAAAGAGCTACCAGACTAAACCTCTTCAACGTAAACTTATGTCCAATGTCATACTAGTTAAAGTGACAAAAAACTTTTTTTTCCCACAAGAGGACACTTTTCGAGTAAAAGTAAAGAGCTACCAGACTAAATCAAAGATATGATGAAATAATAGCGAATAATTGTTCAAACTTAATTTTCTGTATTACGGGAATAGTTTATTTTCGAACCATTATATCTACCAAAGCTTTCAATACCTGAAAAACTCTTTCCCACAAGAGGACACTTTTCAACTAAAAGTAAAGAGCTACTAAATCAAAGATATGATGAAATAATAACGAATAATTGTTCAAACGTAAACTTATGTTTAGCGATAAACTTATTAGAGTGATAAAAAACTTTTTCCCACAAGAGGACACTTTTCGAGTAAAAGTAAAGAGCTACCAGACTAAATCAAAGATATGATGAAATATAGCGAATAATTGTTCAAAACTTAAATTTTCTGTATTACGGAATAGTTTTATTTTCGAACCATTATATCTACCAAAGCTTCAATACCTGAAAAACTCTTTCCCACAAGAGGACACTTTTCAACTAAAAGTAAAGAGCTACTAAATCAAAGATATGATGAAATAATAACGAATATTTGTTTCAAACGTAAACTTATGTTTAGCGATAAACTTATTAGAGTGATAAAAAACTTTTTCTCACAAGAGGACACTTTTCGCGTAAAGTAAAGAGCTACCAGACTAAACCTCTTCAAACGTAAACTTATGTCCAATGTCATACTAGTTAAAGTGACAAAAAACTTTTTCCCACAAGAGGACACTTTTCGAGTAAAAGTAAAGAGCTACCAGACTAAATCAAAGATATGATGAAATAATAGCGAATAATTGTTCAAACTTAAATTTTCTGTATTACGGGAATAGTTTATTTTCGAACCATTATATCTACCAAAGCTTCAATACCTGAAAAACTCTTTCCCACAAGAGGACACTTTTCAACTAAAAGTAAAGAGCTACTAAATCAAAGATATGATGAAATAATAACGAATATTTGTTCAAAACGTAAACTTATGTTTAGCGATAAACTTATTAGAGTGATAAAAAACTTTTTCTCACAAGAGGACACTTTTCGCGTAAAAGTAAAGAGCTACCAGACTAAACCAAAGATATGATGAAATAATAGCGAATAATTGTTCAAACTTAAATTTTTCTGTATTACGGGAATAGTTTATTTTCGAACCATTATATCTACCAAAGGTTCAATACCTGACTTAAACTAAGAGGTTCCAATTTCAGGAAAAAATTACATTTAGACAACATTTGACAATTTACCAAATTTAAAGTTTTGTTAGAACCTTGGGAATGCATTTTCATCATATTTTGCTTATTTTCAATGGAAACACACTGAAAAGACATATTATTGAACTCACATCAAACATTGCCGAGCTTGCATTTGAAGAACCTTCCATTATTTTCTATCTTGTCCTCTATTTCAGCATATACTGACTTTTAAAGCTTTTCAAAGCTCTTAATATACTTACCTAACGGTTATTTATTTACGAAATCATGCAAACTATTGATTTAGAACAATAATTACCTTTCTATATATCAATTAACACTCACTAGAAGAGCTACCAGACTAAATCAAAGATATGATGAAATAATAGCGAATAATTGTTCAAACTTAAATTTTCTGTATTACGGGAATAGTTTATTTTCGAACCATTATATCTACCAAAGCTTCAATACCTGAAAAAACGCTTTCCCACAAGAGGACACTTTTCAACTAAAAGTAAAGAGCTACTAAATCAAAGATATGATGAAATAATAACGAATAATTGTTCAAAACGTAAACTTATGTTTAGCGATAAACTTATTAGAGTGATAAAAAACTTTTTCCCACAAGAGGACACTTTTCGAGTAAAAGTAAAGAGCTACCAGACTAAATCAAAGATATGATGAAATAATAGCGAATAATTGTTAAAACTTAAATTTTCTGTATTACGGAATAGTTTATTTTCGAACCATTATATCTACCAAGCTTCAATACCTGAAAAACTCTTTCCCACAAGAGGACACTTTTCAACTAAAAGTAAAGAGCTACTAAATCAAAGATATGACGAAATAATAACGAATATTTGTTCAAACGTAAACTTATGTTTAGCGATAAACTTATTAGAGTGATAAAAAACTTTTTCTCACAAGAGGACACTTTTCGCGTAAAAGTAAAGAGCTATCAGACTAAACCTCTTCAAACGTAAACTTATGTCCAATGTCATACTAGTTAAAGTGACAAAAAACTTTTTTCCCACAAGAGGACACTTTTCGAGTAAAAGTAAAGAGCTACCAGACTAAATCAAAGATATGATGAAATAATAGCGAATAATTGTTCAAACTTAAATTTTCTGTATTACGGGAATAGTTTATTTTCGAACCATTATATCTACCAAAGCTTCAATACCTGAAAAACTCTTTCCCACAAGAGGACACTTTTCAACTAAAAGTAAAGAGCTACTAAATCAAAGATATGATGAAATAATAAACGAATATTTGTTCAAACGTAAACTTATGTTTAGCGATAAACTTATTAGAGTGATAAAAAACTTTTTCTCACAAGAGGACACTATTCGCGTAAAAGTAAAGAGCTACCAGACTAAACCAAGATATGATGAAATAATAGCGAATAATTGTTTAAACTTAAATTTTCTGTATTACGGGAATAGTTTATTTTCGAACCATTATATCTACCAAAGGTTCAATACCTGAGTTAAACTAAGAGGTTCCAATTTCAGGAAAAAATTACATTTAGACAACATTTGACAATTTACCAAATTTAAAGTTTTGTTAGAACCTTGGGAATGCATTTTCATCATATTTTGCTTATTTTCAATGGAAAACACACTGAAAAGACATATTATTGAACTCACATCAAACATTGCCGAGCTTGCATTTGAAGAACCTTCCATTATTTTCTATCTTGTCCTCTATTTCAGTATATACTGACTTTTAAAGCTTTTCAAAGCTCTTAAATATACTTACCTAACGGTTATTTATTTACGAAATCATGCAA
Source organism: Artemia sinica (assembly GCA_027921565.1). NCBI lineage: Eukaryota > Metazoa > Arthropoda > Branchiopoda > Anostraca > Artemiidae > Artemia > Artemia sinica. Next base: position 783,090 of record JAPEVW010000064.1, on the reverse strand, counting down.
ACTGTTGATTTAGAACAATAATTACCTTTCTATATATATCAATTAACACTCACTAGAATTGCCACGTTTCACTCGCGGAGAATGGTTTTTCAAAACAATACTTCTTACATCGCATAGACTAATTACGTCAAACGAGACATCTTCAATGCAGATTAATTAATTGTTACGTTCGATTTTGTTTTGGACATAGGAGAGCATCAAAGGGAAGTGAGAATTTCTGTAAAACTATCAAAGATTGATCAACTCGGGATTTCACACTTCTTGTGTAATCAGAAAGAAAAAAGAAGAAAAATTGATAAAAGGATATTTTGAAATATGTCCCAAAATCAAAGCTATTACAACTTAAATGACGCGAGGGGCGTGAAAACTATGGTTTTTTAACTTTGATATGCAAGACTAGACAGAAAAGTCTATAGGAGTGGGGCTGTCCCCCGCCTCAACCCTCGCTCTCGAAATCCACACCACCCCCTTCCCCCAAACTCAAATTTTTTCCAGAGGATTTTAAAATCTCCCCTTCCCCCCAAACTCAAAAATTTCTAGGAACGATTTTCATCGTATTTAAATATTTTCGTTGGAAAACCTGCTTGCTGAAACTATAAAAAACGGAACTTTAGTAGCTAGTACGTATTTTCATCGTATTTTAAATATATTCGTTGGAAAACACACTGAAAAGCCATACTAAGAGCTATATTTGTGAGGTTAGGTTAGGCTAGGTCTAGGAATAACAGGTTAGGTTAGGTTACCATCGCTCTTGAAATCCCCCCACCCTCATCACCTCAAACTCAATTTTTCCAGAGGATTTTAAATCCTCCTCTGAAAAGCCATATTAAGAGCTATATTTGTGAGGTTAGGTTAGGTTAGGCTAGATTAGGTTAGGTTAGGTCTAGAAAATAGCAGGTTAGGTTAGGTTTAGATTAGGTTAAGTGGCCGATCCCCACCCCAGGGGCCACAGGCCGAAGGCGGCACAGTCGGAGTATCCATCCCCAGGATAGGTTAGGTTTAGGTTAAGTGGTCTTAACCTAACCCAGGTTAGGTTAGGTTACCTAACCTAACTAGGGTTAGCAGGTTAGGTTAGGTTAGGTTCGGTTAAGTGGCCGGCCACTTAACCGAACCTAACCTAACCTAACCTGCTAACCCTAGTTAGGTTAGGTAACCTAACCTAACCTGGGTTAGGTTAAGACCACTTAACCTAACCTATCCTGGGGATGGATACTCCGACTGTGCCGCCTTCGGCCTGTGGCCCCTGGGGTGGGGATCGGCCACTTAACCTAATCTAACCTAACCTAACCTGCTATTTCTAGACCTAACCTAACCTAATCTAGCCTAACCTAACCTAACCTCACAAATATAGCTCTTAATATGGCTTTTCAGTGGAGGATTTTAAAATCCTCTGGAAAATTTGAGTTTCAGGTGAAGAGGGTGGGGGGATTTCAGAGCGATGGTAACCTAACCTAACCTGTTATTCCTAGACCTAGCCTAACCTAACCTCACAAATATAGCTCTTAGTATGGCTTTTCAGTGTGTTTTCCCAACGAAAATATTTAAAATACGATGAAAATACGTACTAGCTACTAAAGTTCCGTTTTTTATAGTTTCAGCAAGCAGGTTTTCCAACGAAAATATTTAAATACGATGAAAATTCGTTCCTAGAAATTTTTGAGTTTGGGGGAAGGGGAGATTTTAAATCCTCTGGAAAATTTGAGTTTGGGGGAAGGGGGTGGTGTGGATTTCGAGAGCGAGGGCTGAGGCGGGGACAGCCCCACTCCTATAGACTTTTCTGTCTAGTCTTTGCATATCAAAGTTAAAACCATAGTTTTCACGCCCCCTCGCGTCATTTAAGTTGTAATAGCTTTGATTTTGGGACATATTTCAAAATATCCTTTATCAATTTTTCTTCTTTTTTCTTTCTGATTACACAAGAAGTGTGAAATCCCCGAGTTGATCAATCTTTGATAGTTTTACAGAAATTCTCACTTCCCTTTGATGCTCTCCTATGTCCAAAACAAAATCGAACGTAACAATTAATTAATCTGCATTGAAGATGTCTCGTTGACGTAATTAGTCTATGCGATGTAAGAAGTATTGTTTTTGAAACCATTCTCCGCGAGTGAAAAGTGGCAATTCTAGTGAGTGTTAATTGATATATATAGAAAGGTAATTATTGTTCTAAATCAACAGTTTGCATGATTTCGTAAATAAATAACCGTTAGGTAAGTATATTTAAGAGCTTTGAAAAGCTTTAAAAGTCAGTATATATACTGAAATAGAGGACAAGATAGAAAATAATGGAAGGTTCTTCAAATGCAAGCTCGGCAATGTTTGATGTGAGTTCAATAATATGTCTTTTCAGTGTGTTTTCCATTGAAAATAAGCAAAAATATGATGAAAATGCATTCCCAAGGTTCTAACAAAACTTTAATTTGTAAATTGTCAAATGTTGTCTAAATGTAATTTTTTCCTGAAATTGGAACCTCTTAGTTTAACTCAGGTATTGAACCTTTGGTAGATATAATGGTTCGAAAATAAACTATTCCCGTAATACAGAAAATTTAAGTTTGAACAATTATTCGCTATTATTTCATCATATCTTTGGTTTAGTCTGGTAGCTCTTTACTTTTACGCGAATAGTGTCCTCTTGTGAGAAAAAGTTTTTTATCACTCTAATAGTTTATCGCTAAACATAAGTTTACGTTTGAACAAATATTCGTTATTATTTCATCATATTTTTGATTTAGTAGCTCTTTACTTTTTAGTTGAAAAGTGTCCTCTTGTGGGAAAGAGTTTTTCAGGTATTGAAGCTTTGGTAGATATAATGGTTCGAAAATAAACTATTCCCGTAATACAGAAAATTTAAGTTTGAACAATTATTCGCTATTATTTCATCATATCTTTGATTTAGTCTGGTAGCTCTTTACTTTTACTCGAAAGTGTCCTCTTGTGGGAAAAAGTTTTTTGTCACTTTAACTAGTATGACATTGGACATAAGTTTACGTTTGAAGAGGTTTAGTCTGATAGCTCTTTACTTTTACGCGAAAAGTGTCCTCTTGTGAGAAAAAGTTTTTTTATCACTCTAATAAGTTTATCGCTAAACATAAGTTTACATTTGAACAAATATTCGTTATTATTTCATCATATCTTTGATTTAGTAGCTCTTTACTTTTAGTTGAAAAGTGTCCTCTTGTGGGAAAGAGTTTTTCAGGTATTGAAGCTTTGGTAGATATAATGGTTCGAAAATAAACTATTCCCGTAATACAGAAAATTTAAGTTTTGAACAATTATTCGCTATTATTTCATCATATCTTTGATTTAGTCTGGTAGCTCTTTTACTTTTACTCGAAAAGTGTCCTCTTGTGGGAAAAAAGTTTTTTATCACTCTAATAAGTTTATCGCTAAACATAAGTTTACGTTTGAACAATTATTCGTTATTATTTCATCATATCTTTGATTTAGTAGCTCTTTACTTTTAGTTGAAAAGTGTCCTCTTGTGGGAAAGAGTTTTTCAGGTATTGAAGCTTTGGTAGATATAATGGTTCGAAAATAAACTATTCCCGTAATACAGAAAATTTAAGTTTGAACAATTATTCGCTATTATTTCATCATATCTTTGATTTAGTCTGGTAGCTCTTCTAGTGAGTGTTAATTGATATATAGAAAGGTAATTATTGTTCTAAATCAATAGTTTGCATGATTTCGTAAATAAATAACCGTTAGGTAAGTATATTTTAAGAGCTTTGAAAAGCTTTAAAAGTCAGTAATATGCTGAAACAGAGGACAAGATAGAAAATAATGGAAGGTTCTTCAATGCAAGCTCGGCAATGTTTGATGTGAGTTCAATAATATGTCTTTTCAGTGTGTTTTTCCATTGAAAATAAGCAAAATATGATGAAAATGCATTCCCAAGGTTCTAACAAAACTTTAAATTTGGTAAATTGTCAAATGTTGTCTAAATGTAATTTTTTCCCTGAAATTGGTACCTCTTAGTTTAAGTCAGGTATTGAACCTTTGGTAGATATAATGGTTCGAAAATAAACTATTCCCGTAATACAGAAAATTTAAGTTTGAACAATTATTCGTGAACAAATATTCGTTTTTATTTCATCATATCTTTGATTTAGTAGCTCTTTACTTTTTAGTTGAAAAGTGTCCTCTTGTGGGAAAGAGTTTTTTCAGGTATTGAAGCTTTGGTAGATATAATGGTTCGAAAATAAACTATTCCCGTAATACAGAAAATTAAGTTTTAACAATTATTCGCTATTATTTCATCATATCTTTGATTTAGTCTGGTAGCTCTTTACTTTTACTCGAAAAGTGTCCTCTTGTGGGAAAAAGTTTTTTGTCACTTTAACTAGTATGACATTGGACATAAGTTTACGTTTGAAGAGGTTTAGTCTGGTAGCTCTTTACTTTTACGCGAAAAGTGTCCTCTTGTGAGAAAAAGTTTTTTATCACTCTAATAAGTTTATCGCTAAACATAAGTTTACGTTTGAACAAATATTCGTTATTATTTCATCATATCTTTGATTTAGTAGCTCTTTACTTTTAGTTGAAAAAGTGTCCTCTTGTGGGAGAGTTTTTCAGGTATTGAAGCTTTGGTAGATATAATGGTTCGAAAATAAACTATTCCCGTAATCCAGAAAATTTAAGTTTGAACAATTATTCGCTATTATTTCATCATATCTTTGATTTAGTCTGGTAGCTCTTTACTTTTACTCGAAAAGTGTCCTCTTGTGGGAAAAAGTTTTTTATCACTCTAATAAGTTTATCGCTAAACATAAGTTTACGTTTGAACAATTATTCGTTATTATTTCATCATATCTTTGATTTAGTAGCTCTTTACTTTTAGTTGAAAAGTGTCCTCTTGTGGGAAAAGAGTTTTTTTCAGGTATTGAAGCTTTGGTAGATATAATGGTTCGAAAATAAACTATTCCCGTAATACAGAAAATTTAAGTTTGAACATTATTCGCTATTATTTCATCATATCTTTGATTTAGTCTGGTAGCTCTTTACTTTTACTCGAAAAGTGTCCTCTTGTGGGAAAAAGTTTTTTGTCACTTTAACTAGTATGACACTGGACATAAGTTTACGTTTGAAGAGGTTTAGTCTGGTAGCTCTTTACTTTTACGCGAAAAGTGTCCTCTTGTGAGAAAAAGTTTTTTATCACTCTAATAAGTTTATCGCTAAACATAAGTTTACGTTTGAACAAATATTCGTTATTATTTCATCATATCTTTGATTTAGTAGCTCTTTACTTTTAGTTGAAAAGTGTCCTCTTGTGGGAAAGAGTTTTTTCAGGTATTGAAGCTTTGGTAGATATAATGGTTCGAAATAAACTATTCCCGTAATACAGAAAATTTAAGTTTGAAACAATTATTCGCTATTATTTCATCATATCTTTGATTTAGTCTGGTAGCTCTTCTAATGAGTGTTAATTGATATATAGAAAGGTAATTATTGTTCTAAATCAACAGTTTGCATGATTTCGTAAATAAATAACCGTTAGGTAAGTATATTTAAAAGAGCTTTGAAAAGCTTTAAAAGTCAGTATATGCTGAAATAGAGGACAAGATAGAAAATAATGGAAGGTTCTTCAAATGCAAGCTCGGCAATGTTTGATGTGAGTTCAATAATATGTCTTTTCAGTGTGTTTTCCATTGAAAATAAGCAAAATATGATGAAAATGCATTCCCAAGGTTCTAACAAAACTTTAAATTTGTGGTAAATTGTCAAATACTGTTAAAATGTAATCGCTTAGTTTAACTCAGGTATTGGACCTTTCATCTATGCCGAACAAAAAAAATAACTAGTTGAAGTTGTGTTTAAATTCTTCATCAATATAAAATCAAAAGCATGAAAATTAAATGTAAAATGTATATTTCAATGAAATAATAGCCTTCTTAATAATTTAACATCGATAAACCGTGGAAACTGGTTTTCTTTAGTATTGTTTGTGAATGATTAAAAGATGATGGCTGACAAAAACATTTTTGAAACTAAAGAAAAACCTTAAAATTTAGTAATTGTCAAACAATGTTAAAATGTAATCGCTTAGTTTAACTCAGGTATTGGACCTTTCATCTATGCCGAACAAAAAAAAAACTAGTTGAAGCTGTGATTAAATTCTTCATCAATATAAAATCAAAAACATGAAAATTAAAATGTAAAATGTATATTTCAAAGAAATAATAGCCTTCTTAATAATTTAACATCGATAAACCGTGGAAAGTGGTTTTCTTTAGTATTGTTTGTGAATAATTAAAAGATGATGACTGACAAAAACATTTTTGAAACTAAAGAAAACCTTAAAATTTAGTAAATTGTCAAACACTGTTAAAATGTAATCGCTTAGTTTAAACTCAGGTATTGGACCTTTCATCTATGCCGAACAAAAAAAAAAAATAACTAGTTTGAAGCTGTGATTAAATTCTTCATCAATATAAAATCAAAAAATGAAAATTAAAAATGTAAAATATATATTTCAAAGAAATAATAGCCTTCTTAATAATTTAATGTCGACAAACAGTGGAAATTGGTTTTCTTCAGTATTGTATATGAATGATTAAACTTTACTAACATGATCCTCATATATTATTTCCTCATATATCATATATTATATATATAAGTTTTCAGGAGGCACAGTCAATATTTTGATTGCAGTCAGTGGAAAGAAATGCCAGTAACTGTAGAGGAGAAGGATGAAAATTATCAACTGTAGGAAATTCTGTAGACCGGAGGTGGAAAAAAAGTTGATTCTCCAGTAGACATGGCATTGGATGAAGATAGAATAGAGTTTCACCTCCCACCCACTAAAAGACGAATGATTGAACAGTTGAAAACTCCAGTAGACCCGTCAGTGGATGAAGATAGAATCGAGTTTCACCCCCCACCCACTAAAAGACGAATGATTGAACAGTTATTAATCGATGGTGATAGCAAAGAGTTTCTCCCCCCACCAGCTAAAAGACGGAAAGTAGATATTAACATAGAGAGATCAACAGTTGATGATGAAGATGATGATGATGATGTCAAAATAATAAAAACAATACAATATATAGATCTTTATCCTTTATTTCAATAAACACCTTTTTTTTTATATATTTAGGAAATTGTGTCTTTTAGAATCATGCTATAGTTTTTACAGATAAATATATTAGAAAAAAAAGGTTGATGATGATAACGGTGTATTGATTGTAGATGACAACAATCAAATAAATAGATTACCTCATCCTCAAATTGAGGAGGAAATTATCATTGTGGAGGAGGAGGTTGACGATGATAATGATGTATTGATTGTATATGATAACAATCAAATAAATAGATTACCTCATCCTCAAATTGAGGAGGAATTTATGGAGGAGGTTGATGATGATAATGATGTTTTATATTTAAAAAGCGTTATATACACAGATTTGATAAATGAATAAAAATATTTAGAAGAATCATTTTTTTTTTTTTTTATTATTGATAGAAAACTTGGTTGTGGACTGACAATACTCTATGGAGTGATCTAATAAAACTGAACTATTCATGTACAGAAGTCTCTGCTGATATCCTTATTCTATATGTATCTAGTACGAGAAAATAAATATAGTACAATCAAATTTATTGTATGATTATAATATAAAAACTCGTTATGCATATCAATAATTAGATTTATCGTTAAATCATATGTGAGAACTCTTCCACCACGGTTTTTTGTTGTTTAAAAATCCATTTCGTAGAATGAACTCTCATGTTGTCTCTTAAAGGGGCACTTTTTCTCTTCTCTTAGAACATATTCATCATAATATTCAGTGTTATATCTTGCACTATACACATTTTTCTTTGGGTTTTCACTGCTGTCTTTTACCCTATAGAAAAAGCCCTCTTTTACTAGTCTCTTCTTTTGATCTTCCTTTTCTATCATATCAATCCTTCTTTTATCTGAGCTTACTTGCAATCGGTCTAAATTTCTCTCCATGTCACATATATATTTTTCTTCTCGTTTCCTCCAGATTCTTCTCATCTGTCTCTGCCTCTATGCTGTCTAAACATTCAGTAGGTTCATGTGAATACTCAAAATCATGAAAATGTCCTTTACAAATAGAACAGTTGCAATAAAAGGATATTTCTAACTCAACTTGTTCACTCATGTTATTACTCTGCTAACTAAAAACTTAGTGAATTCTATTCACAGACTACTAATAAAAACTATAGCAAAAATCCTTTCCTTATATTCCCTCCGCCGCTAATATGTAAACAAGCCCTCTGATTGGTTGAGAAGGGGGATGTATCCGACTTGCTGATTGGCTGAGAAGGAAACACGTGATCTAACTGTTTCCGGGAATGTCATAACATTTGGGCGAGAGCAACAACAACAAATACTATTTCTGGACACCATGACATTCACGAACGATTACGCAATCAAGTTCTCGGAAATTCACTTCCCCCTCGAGTCCTAGATCAATAACATTGTTCCCGTTAGAATTCAATGCGCATGTGCAACCTTCGTCCCGGTTAGGTTATTACACATAGAAACATCAAATAAATCGAACAACACTCATAACCATCCATGAAAACAGACATAAATGTGAGAAAGTCCCTGTTTTTCAAATTCTCACTGACAAAAACCATAAAACATCCATAATTTGATGTTGACACCCGAGAAAAACATCAAATAAATCGAACAACACACATATCCATCCATGAAAACAACCATAAATGTGACAAAATTCATGTTTTTCCAAGTGAGAAAATTCCTGTTTTTTTCATTCTCACTGAGAAAACCATAAAACATCCATAATTTGATGTTGACATCCAAGAAAAACAACAAATAAATCGAACAACACACATATCCATCCATGAAAACAACCATAAATGTGACAAAATTCATGTTTTTCCAAGTGAGAAAATTCCTGTTTTTTCATTCTCACTGAGAAAACCATAAACCACGTGGTTCTGATGGGAGCTCATGACCCCTCTCTACTATTAACATAAGTTGGGCGCAAAATCCCTATGCCTTTCCAAGGCCAGAAAAAAATTTGCACTTTACTGAAAAAAAATATAATTGTTTTTACTTTTATAACTTTAATCAATCAAATAATTTTAACATTTTGATTACTAAATATCAGTATATGTATATTAAACTGACAATGCACATTCATTTATACCCATTATACCCACATAGATCTTTACTATAAATTAAATAAAAAAAAAACAAGTTTTTTTTAACTGAAAGTAAGGAGCGACATTAAAACTTAAAACGAACAAAAATTATTCCGTATATGAAAGGGGCTGTCCCCTCCTCAACGCCTCGCTCTTTACACTAAAGTTTTTTATTGTTTAAAAAAAATAGAGTTGTGAGAAAGTCAAACTTTAGTGTAAAGAGCAAGGCGTTGAGGAGGGGACAGCCCTTTAATATACGTAATAATTTCTGTTCGTTTTAAGTTTTAATGTCGGTTCTTACTTTCAGTTAAAAAAACTTTTTTTTTTATTTAATTTTTGAATGTTTTTGAATAAATGCAGGTTTTGATCTTGGCTCACAGTACATGAATAATTAAAACAAAATTTTCATATTAATTTAATTTCATTTGGGTAAATGGCTTTCTCGTAACTTGTTTCATTTTATTTACGAACGTTTTTATTAGTAATAAATATACGTAACTTACGAATTAACTTACGTAACGAACTTCTATATTCATATATTTTTAATACGTATATTAGGGGTTTCACCCCCTAGTCAATACCTAGCTCTTTAAGTGAAAGTTCGAATTTTGTTCCAATTCTTTAAAAATGACCGTTTAATCACAAAGGCCGTTAATTAGAATAAATAGCTCTTATGAAAGTACTAAAAAATATCTGGCTTAAAGAGTGAAGTATTGACTAGGGGGTGAACCCAATCAGATATGTAATATTTTCTGTTCGTTTGAAGTTTTAAGGTTGCTGCTGTTGCAGTTGAAAAACTTGTTTTTTATATTTAATTTCCGATCTTTTTTTTAAATAATTCTGGGAAGTTCCGGCGTCCCCTTCATATCAATGTCCCTTTCCCCATGAAAAAACTTCCTTCATGGAAAGATCAGTAGGAACCTATCTTGAGGTCCGATTCAGTACATAATTTGGTTATCAAAAGAACGTATCCCTGAAGGGGCTCCATATATGGGCATAGACTCCCTAGGGGAAGTGGATTTCCGAGAAATTGATTGCGTAATCGAAGGGGAAGTGAATTTCTGAGAAATTGATTTGTTGGAGTTCGTCCAGGAGAATTTTCTCCGGGTGAAGTTTGTACATGCGCATTAACGGTGGGGAAGAGATATATTGATCTAGGACTCGAGAGGGGGAAAATGAATTTCCGAGAAATTGATTGCGTAAAACGATTGGGAATTGTATGATCTGATAAGGGGAAACAAATCACGTGTCTCCTTCTAAGCCAATCAGAGGGTTTGGTTACAAATTAGCGGGCGAGGATTGCATGGAATATAAGGAAAGGATTTTTGCTAAAGTTTTTATTAGTCTGTGAATTGAATTCAAAGGAGTGAGAAGAACAGTTAGACTTTACTCATTTGGATATATATTTGTGTTGATGATGACGAGTGGAATGTTTACCCTATTAGAAGTTGATAGTGGAGTTGATGGCAATAATACAAGAGCACCAAACATTGCGGTGGAAATCACGAGAGGATCACGGCTTTTGTCTGGAATGGGATGAAGTATATGCAAGATATGTGATATCCTTGAGCAAATTTAAAATGGAGGATCAATTATGTTTCGCTGCAAAAGTTGATATAGCGCATGTGAATAGACTTCAATGTGCTTTAAGTGCATTAGTGAAACATATCGAAGACAATAAACTGTATCGCTAATTGTACATGCTTAGTATTATTGCTGTTGTAATTATTCAATAAAATTGTTTCGAAATCGAAAATGTTCCTTTTCTTTTTTTCTCAGGTTAGAATGCTAGGGCTAACGAATCATGGTCAGTCTAGAGTAAGCAGTCAGAGTGAAAGGATTGAAAAATGAATAAATTTGAGAAAGAGAGAATTAGATCAAATCTAGTGTTTATGGAAAAACATTTGATGATTTTCTTGAGTTATCTCTTCAACGCAGGATATTCTCTCGGGGAACACTTGACAATATAATCAAAAACTGATTCTCCCTAATTGGACTATTGTATGAAGCTTGTCGATGTGACTCAAATGCTTATACTCAATTTATTGATATATTAATTGGAACAAAGCAGAATCATATCGTGGATACACTTTTGAAAACATTGCGAATAGATTCAATGTAGATAGCTCCCCTCCACCATTCGAAAGAGGTGACGTCACAGAGTTACTCCTCTCCCATTACTCCACCTTGAATTTATCCGTCGACAGGGACGATCAGTTTCATTTTAGCTGTGAGAGAGTCAAGTGACATTGGAAACCAAAAAAAATGTTCTATACATGTCCACTGTGCATGTACACTCTTGGCAGTTGGAGTCAATGAGAGAATTGTACAATTATTGATGACTATAGTGAAAAGTGTAAATTATGTAATCTTGTAAATTACATAGAGGCTATGCAGTACAAATTAAAGGATGTAATTCATGTCTTGAAGAGATTTGTGACTCTCGCCCTAGAGGACATCTGTGCTCCAATTGTCACTATGATAAATGTGATCAGTGGGAGAATACTTACCCCGCTATCATTGGAAAGAATCCCAAACGTGATTTTAGTTTAATTCTACGAGATTGGTATCGTCGTGGATTTAAATTATTCTGGGAGGAGAAGTCAGGTCTACGATTCAACTGTTGGGGTAACAAGACAATTTGGTTTCTACGTCATCGTTGTGACGACACTGCCTATTATGACTATAAACCAAGTGATTTTTATTTGGCAGTTACCGAATGTGATTCACCATTTGAAAACACTGTATGTGATATTGCTTCAAATAGACAGATTGAAACTCGTGAATTTCATAATATGAACACAAATAGTATCATTGACTATACAAAGAGATATGACAAGAGTGAAGTTACATTGTACTGTAGAAAATGTGACCCTGACTTTGCAGCCAATCAAGATCATTATACAGTGAATCCAAATGATTTACCAGCATTAGTGGTTCACGACAGTTGCCTGTACATCGATGAAGAAGAAGAAATCTAAAGACAGTGTTGTATATATATGCATTTTATTAATAAACAAATTCACAACATTTTTTAAGCACTTTACTCTTAGGGCACTGAAATTAATATTATATAGGTCTGAGAGGATATTTTCCACTATAAAGTCGTTCAGACGTGGATTCTCACCATAAATGTGGAGAAACTGCTTGTAAGTTTAGCAACGACAAAACGGAACACAAAATATAGTAGTGCATGGAAGCCTCAGCTTTTAGTCGTTAGATCCTGCACCCTCTTCCGATTTTGAATAATAGTTTTCCCACTGCTCTCAATATAGTTGCTGATGTGGGGTGTGTGTAAAATGTATAGGGTAGACCAAGAGGATCAAAAAATTCAATCGTCTTCATTGTTTGAAAGATGCACAGCCAATGACCCGTCAGCACAGTCGACGGACTGCTATTAACAATAATTAAGCTATTGTTCGCACTTTGAATTTTTCCAAGAAAGTCTGAGGGCAGACAATAGGATTTGTACTGGGACATGTAGGGATCCATATTAAATACATTGATTATTTGACTGGTGTTCATGGTGCCAAGTCTAGTAGAACACTGCCTTCGGGAGTGATTTCCCAATAGGTTTCATATTGATTTAGTGAGATTAGTGCAATACTCTCAGCCAATGGGTCGGCAAATGTACACTCTAAACGCACACTCCCCGTACGTATTATACTCATATCCTCTGTGCCAGACAAATCTAGTACAATGATACCATGTGTTTTTAGCAAACATATCTTCGGTTATACCATTTTCAAATAGTTGCGAATCGTGATCTAAGTGTTTGCATGGTCAACTCATACAATGTTCTATAGGATTTATCAAAAGATAGATTGTAGAGTGGGATACCATTTACTTTGCACACAAGAGATGAAAGTCCAAACATTTCAAATTTATGTGGACATCTAGTCCACGATCCTATTGCACTGGCGTTTTTACAAATACCAAAGCGAGTTTTGACGGAATTTCGCCATTGATAAAGGATGAGTCGGTGAAGGTGCGTGACCCCATGGCTATATGACGTTGATTGGTGATTGTATGAGGAACAAGTAGTTTAATATTATTTCCATTGGCTCTCAGTTTTTCCACTGCCAAAGCAACAGAACTCATGACTTGTTGTTTGCGTACATGAAGTATTGCCGCGGTGAGGGAGAGAGTCACATCAGGATTGGCAGCAAGTTCTTTTCTCAATATGAAATTGGATGGTGCAGGCGTCAGTTTTATATCCACTTTAACATTAGGTGGTAGCCATTGGGGTATATTAAATATTTCATGATATATTTTTCCAACTAGATGTGATTCGCTAGTTGTAGCATTTTTAAGTGCATCTGTACTATCAGTATTAGTAATATATTCATATCCATTGGAGGTGCCTCTCAATTCCTTGTATGACTTGGGTGTCATCAACATGAATTGCATATAGCTTGTATAATTTGAGAGATTGTTGCTTGTGCTCACCAGCGTGCCATTGATGTAGACACTGATTTGACGAAATAAATTACGTAATATACATTTTTCATAGGATATTCCATCGGCCCGAATTGGCAATGTATTATCGGATTTCCGGACTTTTGATTTGTAAATCTATAAATGTCGAAGACATGTCCATAAAGTAGTCTTCATTGGAATAAATTTGAAAGTGGATATTATCAGAGAGGGGTTGTTGTGGATAAAATTGTTCATAGTATCCATGCTTGACACTCACATCAACATTTTCTGCATTGAATAGATTTAATGATGAGGGGATTGAAGGTTGAGAATCCTTATGCGGTAGGTAGGACATCTTAGGAAAAGAAATCTAGTTTCGATCTAAAAATTCTCTTCCTGGGGCTTCTTCTTCTGTTTACAGTACGTGTCGGCTTTTTCCTTCTTTTCTTTTACAAGAGTGGTGATGTCTTTCGTTTCTGACCTGAGTAAAGACTGATGAGTGATGCAGTGTTTCTCGACCTTTTTAAACCTTTTCCATTTTGTTTTAATCTCTCGCCAAGGGTTCACGCATTGGACCTGAGATTTTCCAAAGCACTTTTTTTAAAATCCTTGCCAGAGCCCCAATCGTATAGTGTAGAGGATGCAAAATCTGTCGTAGCCGGTACAAGATATTTTCTAGCCAGAGGTAGTGCAGAGCGAAAGAGCTTAGCAAACCAACTGCCAAGACCGTAGCCAGACATTGACGGGCGACCTTTGTAATAGTCCATTCCATTGCCCTGTTGTCTTGGGTCAAGAGTATTAACATTGCGGTCAATATCAGGACAAATGAATACCACTTTTCTATTTGACATCTTGTTGTTGTTGAACGATGGGCCGAAAATGGCATGTAATCACAGCCAAACCTTCTGAAATTGCTAGAGGATCTCCCAATTCAGCTCGTAGTGTTAACTGACAGAGTTCCAAATAGGAAGTGTTTACGGGAATATATTGAAGATGCTTTATATTGTAGTGGTGAATATGTTCTTGATTGGTTTTTCGTTCAAGAACTCGTAGGAGGGGAACATTTGAATTACCAACCCGAGATGTTTCCACAAATGAAGCGTAGAGAAATATACAAGTGTCCGTGGAGAAGGCAGGCGGGTAGTCAGCAAAAATAAAATTAGTGTTTCCGGCACTTTAACCATTGATTATATGTAGCTAAAAGCCAAGAACATCCTTTAGATTATCATTGAGAATAACCTTTTCATCGGCAATAGGTGAACTAATATAGATCTTACCCTCCTCCTTTGAATAGTTGAAATGAAAAGCTCCTTTTTTACGAGCGGAAATTCTTTTATTAATAGAATGACATAAATCATTCATACAGGTGAGTTCCTCCTAGGTAATTCAATATATGGATAATTCATGCAATTGATTTTTTGAATTTGTTCTTGATGACCTGAGGGTAGTGGTGGCCAATCATAGGGTATAATTTTTATATCACATTTACGATCTTTTCTAAGGATGTCGTAGGTATTTTTGAGAATACAGTCGACAAGAGCCACTTCATACGCGCCCTCGAATTTGATGGTGGGAGAGAGTTTTGTCCAAAAATCACTTTTTCTATTCATGTCATTGTAGAGAGGATCAGAAACATTGGACATGAAAGTCACATAGAAATCATTGGGCATTGTTAATGTCTTCAGCACTGACCCAAGAATCAAATTAGAGTTGTATCCTAGCCAGCGAACAAGCAACTGTCTCTTGCCCCTACGAGTACGACTCTTTAATATCTTTTCAATTTAATAAATTTCACTAGTGTTTCTAACTTTTTGCAGTTCATATTCATAAAAACCGCCGAGAATCTCATCATCTTTGGTGTCTTGCAGTCGATATGTCGTGGGTTCGGTGTCCAGTATTTTGGACACTTTAAAAAGTTTGGTGCTCCATAAATAATTCCCCTTTTCAAAAATATTGGTGGTTCTATTAATTCGAACAGTATCACCAACATTGAATTTCTTCTTCACATTTTTTTTCTTTTTCACCATTGGAGTATTGCTTTAGAAAAGTATCAAATGCATTTTCACTGTAATGAACTTCCCGAGGGCTTGAGTTGGACAGAGATCGATGAGGTCGATGGTTGTATATCCGCATGATTTTATCTAAATCATGAATAAATGCAGATGTATTTTTCAGTGTACAATATCTTGAAATTAATAGACGAATCGTTTTATCAATCGTTCAGCCAATGCAGCCTTTATCGGGCTGTGACTATGATAAAGTGTTGTATTATATTTCAATAGAACACTTTTGCACATGGGGATTAACAAATTCGCTACCACGATCCGATTGAATTTTTCTATAGCAATCCTGTTCAAGAATACTTTCAATGGCCAGAGCAACTTCAACACCCTCTTTGACCGTAATGGAATGGCATAGGCATAGCGACTAAAGATACTGATTGCCACCAGAATATATTTGTAGGGTGCATTGTGACGCCGTTGAATTGCGTCTAAAGTTAAAAGATCCGTTTGCATTATATGTAGAGGGAAAAAGGCTTTAGTTTGTCGATATTGTTTGCCACGAAGCCTGTGATTCCGGTGCGGTGTGTAATTCGGTTCATTCTCTAGATACTCCTTTGATTTTTTAATGTGCTGCCAGAGGAAACTTTAGAAAGTGTTTTGGGGGAACTTAAACTTCCCGCTTCACCAATATTTTCATAGAAATGTTTCAGAACTTCATCCATTTTGAACGCAAACACGTAGTGTAATTTCCACTCCCCTTTTGCACACTGGAGGGTGAATCAATCCGTCTTCGCTTTTGACTAGCAGCCAAAGGTGTTATTAAAATTATTGCTGCTGCTGCTAGTATTTTCAAATATTGAATCTTCTTTTTTTTTTTAAATGCTGTTGGTGTTGACGTTGTTGGAGTACTATATTCTCTTAGTTTCTTTAGAATTTGCTTATTGCCAATAAGACTTTTTGGAAAGTTTGATGCATTTAGAAAGGTGTATAGATTATTGTCAAATGATAAAAGTCCTTTACGATTCGTCACAATATCACAAATTAAATCAACTAGATTATAACTTTTTCCCTGAATTATAATTCGTTTTCCCTGTGCTGTCGACTTGAACTTGATGATCATCATCATCACCACCAGTTTTTCCAACATGAGATATGATAATACTCTTTTAATCTGTTCTCGATAGGTCACTGGTAATAGGTTTCCGAATTTTCGATACAATTGAATTCAATTCCTTCTCCTTTGATTGCACTGCTGCTGCAGAATCTTGAGGAGATGTTTCCCGTTTGGAGGGATCGGTGACGGTGACAGCGGTGGGTCTCTCACGATATGGTCTATGTTTGTCCACACGTCGCAATGCATCTTGAAGTAAAAGCAGTGTTTTGTCATCGGCAATATTCTCATCATTAATGAATTTGCTTAGATTGTCTTTAAATGTTCGACGGGCGAGAGGGCTAGTTCAAATGGTGTCAATTTATAAGGTTTAGCCATTCTCTAGAGAAAACTGTTTACAAGTCCTGCAATTATTGGCAGTAAAAGTGTGAAAAAGCTACCGCCCGCTTGAAGGAGACGTTTTCTTTTAAAAATTTTCCCCTTGTTTTTACAAGCCAAGGCGCGTACAGTGAAACGATGTTGCTTTGTCTGTTGTCTAACACCTTCTGGCAGTTGAACATTGCCCTCGGTCAAATTTAAACAAAGTTCAGATATTAGAATAATGAAATCATTGTCAACACCATGTTTGAGTATAGCCTTCCTGAATGGAGGTTTTGAAGTGCCTAAAACGGAAAATAAATGCCGTTGTTCGTGTAGTTTCTTCAGTGTCATAATGCCAACTAATAGCCTTTTCTACTGTTCACCGGAAGATATACTGTAATTTCATTGTCGAAAATGTCAGTGACCACGCGTAGATCCTCGGCGTGCTCTGATTAAGATCCAGCAAAATGTAACCGTATGGCTTATTAGTCGCCCTGAGTGTACGCTGACAGCAGAAATTTAGGGGCGCCTGGATATATTTGCTTATTGAGAGTTATTAGCGAGCTAGAATCACGAACAACTCGATAGATAATATAGATGGTGCAATTCAATTCAAGGGTTCGCATACATTTGCTCTGATGAAACAGATTGTGTAGAACTAGGGTTATGGAAATCTGTTCATGGTGAGAGTGAACGGTGAACAGTTGTAGCATTTCCTGTGAGAACTGTTCAATGGATTCAGCCAAATCATCAATAATCAGCCACGAGTTTCGGTTCAATGCTATTGAAAACATCAAGTCCCGTATGAATTGTATTGGTATGGTTGTGGCAATGGCTTTTATTTGATCATAAGACTACTGCCAAATACTATAGCAATAATAAACTTTCTTTGGTTTTTCCAAAAACATTTTCTGACAATTTTGAATTATTTTAGCTAAAAGTGTTGTTTTCCCCGACATTGATGGACCACACTGAAACGATCTGAAGGGTGTTTTAAATTGATACATGCTGCTACTGCTGCTGCTGCTGACAAAGTCAGACTACAACTAACTGTAAATCATACGTGTCCAATGAATAAGTAGTAGTAGTAGTAATAATTTTCCCATAGATCTATCTAGTACGTTAACAGAAACAACAAAAACATTATTTCATGGGCATTTATTCAACATGAAAACTCTATTTGTTCAACATGAACAAAAACTGAGAATGACACTTGTTCAACAAGAACAACAAAAAAAATAATTTCATGGTCATTTATTCAACAAGAAAACTCTATTTGTTCAACATGAACAACGATAAAAATGACACTTTATGTACAACATTTATTATAAAAAACACTTTTGTTCAAACATGAACAACAACAGCAAGAACAACAACAACAACACTTATTGTCTTAAAAACACTTTTTGTCCAGGATCACTATTTGTACAAACAAACACACACTATTTGTACAACCCATGAAAAAAAAATCACCTTGAACATGAACTTTAAAAAAAAGCACAGTCAAACATTATGAATTTAAAAGGGGGACCCCCTCCGGGAACGTGGGGCCGAAGGCCGGCCGCGGGTGGGACCACCCAACCCTGACCCCCTGGGGCCGCGGTGGAAAAAACTGTATACAATAGTTGTCGTCACTCCAGGTTAGGTTAGGTTAGGTTGGGTTAAGGTGGGTTAGGGTTAGTTAATTTATGAAAGGTTAGTGGTTAGTGGTTAGTGGTTAGGTTAATTTATCCAGACCAAGTTGATTGCGATAGTCTATGCATTCAACTCAGTCTGAAATAAGGTAGTGGCCATGTGGCAGTACACTTACACCATTCTCGAGCACATAGACTTTGTCGGATATACACGACAATGCATTCTTTTCCACTCTTACAGTATAATTTCTATACTGTAGAGAGCGAATTTTCAAGCACTTGTGCTCTCGGCACTAGGCTACTTTCTACACAGTCTCTGTACGCGCTCATGTTGAAATTGCTCTTTACAAAATGTGTAGGCACCCCTTTACCCGCCTGCTTTACATCCCTGTTATGTGTTTCTACGCAATAAACTTTAGGACCCGGGAACACCCCCCTGGATATCAAATCACTCCCCGTCTCTGATTTTAACATTAGTAGTTGGTTGGGGGCTTGACGTTTCACCAACTCGGGGTAGAGGGATGGATTCCAGTTGGTGAAATCCATCCGCAAGCTGATGTGTTCCCCATTTTCTAAATCTCCCAATAAATCCTCAGTTTTTACATTTAACAGCAGAGATTCTGTATCCCCATAGTAAACTTGAACCTCCCCCTCTTTCCGTGGCCATTGCACCTTGCACACATTGTAAAAAAAACGACAACATGAGCTTTTTGGAAATTTCAAGTACTGAACTACCTCCTGCTTTATTCTTGTTCAGTACCACATTTCTCTTTTTCCTGTGTAGAAGAACCAAGCCAGCCTCTATTGTCGTGAACGTTGTAAAATTAGGGTCGGCAATAATCCGTGCACACTCTTAAGGGTCAGTCACGACGTCACAGCGAGATCTGTTGCGTACGCTTTGACACATTTTGCCAAACGCTGAATTTAGAATGAGTTTGTACATTTTCTTCTCTACTTTACTGTTTGCCCGAGAGCGTTTATCAACAAAAGTGTTGATAAACAACTTTAAGTATGGTTTCTGATTGAATTGCAGGACCCTATGTATTTTGGTGATCTTGAAACCATTGTTCACCATCCAGTGCAAAAAACACATGGTGAACAACGATATTCTCCTTAGGGTCCAGATCTGCAATCAGTTTTTTGGTTAGAGGGGGTCCAGTGCATCCCCATATCCTCGACCAATGATCGATTTTAGGGGCTCAGTGATTCCCTGCTCACTGGTCGATTGATACAGGGAAAAAAAAAATCTCTTACTGAATCATGAAGCGCCAGTGGAATGTGCCCATCAATTTCAAAGAACCATCCTTGTGGCCCATTGTCTTAGACGGTGGTAATGTCGGAGAACTCACAAGGATTCTCAAGCCATTGATAGTTCCCACACGGCAAAGAGTAGTGAGACATTGACGAGGGGTACAATGAGTTCATGTCCAAGAACACTGCATTTGACTTTGCACCGGTGTTGCTGTTTTGTCCGCTAGGATCGGTTGTCAAGACGCGATCCCCATGAAAAAACATACCCACCCCTCATTGATCTTTCTACAAAAAGGTGTTGATCCACGTCGGTGACTAAGCCTATTTCCTCCCTACTAATTTTTTAAATCAAGTCCATCACCAAATGCGGTGTGGAAAAATAATAGCCTATATCTAGTCCGAACTCTGAATAGATTTGGTCTGTGCATTCACTGTTGGTGAGTGAATTATAGAAAGCTTCAATTGGAGGCAGTTTCACCTCGCTTAAGCGAGCGCCAGAAAAGTAATAGTCGTATGCGTATACACCTTTACAATTCAATAGGTCATACATTTCACTGTCTGGAAAGTGCTGTTTAAGCAAAGGAAAACTATCAAAATTGTCGCTTTTCTGCACTTGAATCAATTGACTCAATACCTTGGGAAAAAAACTAAAGGAATCTAAAAACCTGATTTTATTCCAACACGTATGCCCATTATTTACTATCTGCCATTTCAACTCGAGAAGCACCAACTTCTCGGCCGATTTGGAAATGATGTTATAGGTAAATGAATTATTTACCATTGAACTATCTACTCCCCCTCCCTCCCTGTGCATACGTGCCAGTGCCGGTAAAATAAATTTTAAATCATAATTTGAATTATGAATAAAAACTGGAATAAAAAACTTCTGGCTAACATTATGTTACACGATTGATGCGCTACCCTCTAAAATTACTACCCCCAGAGGATATTTCCTGCCACAAGTGATTATGGTCTCTGACTTTTCCCCTTCCCCCCTCTTTTCCCGTTAGTCCCCTTATCTTCCTCTTCAAACTCCCCCTTAAAAACCCAACATATTTTTTGATTTTTAATCACGAAACGATCCTCTGCAGACAGCACCATAGGGTAATGCGTATTTCTCAACGAGAAATAGCACCATTAGCTGCCATTTAATTTAAGTCAGTGCCTTGATCATGCACTCTCGCTCATCAATGTTTCTACTATTTCTAACAACTGCATTGTGTTAGAATTGTCTCTTTGTGCGTGGGCATAGGACACTGCAATAGCTTGATGTTCTTTGATTCGGTTTGGAAATCGAGGATCGTTCCCTTCCACCAGCTTCGCCTCACAGTCCAACGAGATTTTGTTGCTCTGGAGGAGGGTGTTTTTGAAATTTTTTGAAACTTAAAATGGCCCTATCCCCTGAAACCGTTTGCACTGACTGGTAGCCCTGCCGTCTACAGTGCTTCATATGATTTTGCAACGTTAATTCTGTCCAAAATCGAGGACAGGCATGTTAGACAGTAGAAACGTACCCCCTAGTCTTACCCTCCCCTATAACTATACTGATGTCTGTAATTGGGTTAAAATGGCCCATTGAATTGGCTAGGTCACTAGATGGTGGTGTGTACAACAACCAAGCCCAGTGTTTTAACCAATTCAATCGACAGACCTCTTACTGGGAACACCACCCCCTTCTTTTTTGAACGAACCCCATCCTTAAATTCAGTTTCATACGAAACCACAGTAACGCCGATATTTAAATGGGCATTGGCCCTTTCAAAAATATCAATGGACCTAAGCGTTACTGGGTATTTTCCCTCTAAACAAGTGAAATCTACAATGGGAAAATTGGACCCCTCCTTCCCATGTACAGCCCAGGGATCTAAATTCGTCTTGGTAGCGTCACGTGCTAGAGGTTCGAATGCTGATATGAAGAAAGCGTACTTGAAACATTTTTGACCTGTTTCAAAACAGATCCGATGGACACCTTGACAACCTTCTAGATCAGAATTATATTTTAATTCAATTGCCCTTGGCCCAATCCCCCCTCTTAAAATAAAATCTTTCTTAAATTTACAAATATTAACGCTTAAATTTTCAACATAAAGGGAACTACAGACCCGCTCCCGTTTTCGTTTATAATTCTCGAGATGTGGCAATAATATGACCTATCCACTCGGAAAAAGCATCCTCAAAATTCTCTAAATTTGGATAGATCAGTCGCATCTCGGTATGTACATAATGATGGTAAACCTCGCTTTTACCCTCGTTTAAATAAAACACTTTAAAACAATAGAAACCTTAATTGAAACCCTCCCCCCTCCCCCCCACAAATGAATTTGGTTCTCCAGCAGTGCAAGAATTCTATCTACATAGTCATGCACAATTTCTACAGGGTCAAACACAAAATTACCACACAAAAGCGAATTAAAAGGGTCACCAAAAGTTGCAGTGTAGACAAGTATTGTATTTAAAATTGTGTTTGATAGTTTGAAATTCTGGAAATGTCGTAAATTGGATATTACCCCCCCTCCCCCACCTCCTCCTCTTGTATATTATTATCAACACCCCCCTCCTCCACCCCCACCCCCTCCTCTTGTATATTATCAACTCCCCCTCCCCCACATTGTTCAATAATAGGGCTATGGGAAGCCACTTCAGTTGTTTGAAGTGGGGGGAGTGTTCCCTGTTAATTCCCGGGTAAAATCGTCTAAAAAAAGCTGCAAGGTGTTTGGACTCAGCAAAGGTAAGTCCCCCTGCTCAACTGTGCTATTATCAACATTTAAAAGAAAATCACTTAAAAAATCATCAATATTGACATGAATTTCGTTAACAATACCATTCCAATTTGAATGTTTGAGGGCTCCATAGGCACGTCTTCTCCTTCTCCAACTGACGAGCAGGGGGGAGATGGCAAGTAAGGAACTAGAGCAACCTATAAATGAAAAATAGCTTATTTTCAAAGTGTTCGCGAATCACCCCTACTGTTTTTAAAAAAAATTGGATTATTATTCCTAAAAACGTGCTGCTTAGCAGTAGCATTTGATTAATACACTACTATATATATATATTCTGAAAGTTCCAACTTAACGAAAATCTAAAGGATGACATAGAAGGCTTTGATTTTGTTCAAAACCCCCCCCCCCACCCCAATTTCCACTATTTAATGCCCCTCTCCGCCCCAGCCCAGCGGCCCCGCAGCACTTCCCGCGGCGCTTGGCGGCCGCCCTCTCCCCTGTATACGATAATTGACCTGATTTAAAAAGGGGGGAACAATTTTTCTTTTTATATCTTTGACAGGCTTTGACTGACTGACTGACTGATGAAATGAATCGATTGTTGGAAGACCGAATCCTTAAAACTATAATATTCAATGGTGAAAAATAGCATTCTGCTTTGACTTAAAAGAATCTAGTCAATCTATGATCAGTAATGGACAACACTAGAAATTAACGAAAAATATTATTATGAGATAGCGAAGAGATAGCAACAATTTATGGCTACAGTGGGCCAGAGAAAATAGGAAAGATTAGAAAAAAAAGAGTTCTTTTCTTTGACAAGCAAGCAATAAAATAATTACATTATATTTAGATATCTCTGAGGTAGGGGGTGTGCAGAGAAATTTAAAACAATGGTTGGGGTGGGGGGGGGTTAATATTTTAATATCTCAGACACACACACACACTTTTACAGCGCGATGAAAAATGGGTTTGTTGTTGTTTTTCGCATATTTCTATAAGTTAGGTAAAAAAAATGCTCACATTTTTATATCCGGCTGTAGTTGATTGCCTGAAGCCGCTGGCGAAGCATGTTGGAGGGCAACCTCCTGACCTTGTGTAGGTTGGACAACGATGTCATGAGCTTGAGGGGTTGGAGCACTGGGGCTTGCCATCATGTGTGCAGCCGTCCAATCTCTTTTTAACTTTCTGACAGCGACATC
This sequence comes from Artemia sinica, assembly GCA_027921565.1. Lineage (NCBI taxonomy): Eukaryota > Metazoa > Arthropoda > Branchiopoda > Anostraca > Artemiidae > Artemia > Artemia sinica. The sequence continues at coordinate 759,249 of JAPEVW010000064.1, read as the reverse complement.
AGGTTGATCGACAGCTCGATGGTCATGGGCTTGCGTTGAGGTTGTAGCTTGCGCAGGCAGCGTTTATCTTGAATAGCCAACCTCCCTTTCCCTCTTAGGTGGAGGGGGGGGGGGCAATACATTCTTCATAATTGTCCTTAAAAGAAGAGAAAAAAGTTAGTATTGAAATAATTTTCCCCTTTTTCACAGAATAAAAAAAATTAGTACCCCCTAGCTATAATTTTGTCTAGAAAGCATTTATCACAAAGAAGTCCCCCTCCTCAGCATTTTAAGTAAAGCAAAAGGTAAAATTTGCAAGAAATGCTCCTATTTTTACCATTTGGATTTTTTTAATGTTTCCCGTCTATAGGCTTTAAAATAGAAAAAAGATTGTTAACCCAGCAGCTTATAGGCCTAAATTTACGATCTTAGATGTAAATGGTAGTCAATTTACACATAATAAAGCTATCTTTTCTTAGAAATCTCCGGCCTTCTTACTGCCTAACGCGAAGAAACAAAAAGGAGAATTATTTCCAATGAAAGAATTAAAGTTGTAAACAGTGGGGGGTTTACATGGTAAAAAAGAGCATATTTTATAGTCTTCTAACGACTATAAAGATAGCATGGTGGAGTTTGTATTAGAGTGGGAAGGGGGGGGGGGATTTACCTGAATATACTGGAGGGTGACCAAGGAAAATAATTTTATTTTGAAAATAAAAAATGAAAATGTACTAAAACAGAACTCACATTGTAAATTGAGGTTGCCAAGGCTTCTAACTCATCAATAATTTCAGATGCTCTATCCATTGTGTCTTGGAACTATATGATAATTTAATCACAATGCATGTCCGTTATATATGAAATCTCAGGGGCGAATTGCGATGTAATGGGGAAACCATATGTAAGCGACCCTCTGATTGGCTTAGAATGAGATGTAATATACTCTCTGATTGGTTTAGAAGGAGACACGTGATCCTGTTTCCCATTCCTGGATCATAACATTCTCCCTAGCGTACACCTGGACGAACAACAACAACAAAACAATTGACCTTGGAAATTTAGTTCCCCTAGTCGAGTCCTGAATCAATACATTCCCCCTAGCGATTATGTAAATCATCCCCAGTGTCATTACACTTGACCAAACAACAACAACAACAACAAATAAATCAACCTTGACATCATCCATCAGACAATAATAAACCATGAATAAATGGAGTCCCGTTTGCCGTTAGAGTCAATTGTAGATGAAAGCATGGTGTTCGTTCAGTATTCTATGCCCATATATGGTGCCCCGTCACGAGTTATAGATCATAGATCGAGTTATAGATCGAGACAATTCTCCTTGACGAACTCCAACAAATCAATTTATCAGAAATTAACTTCCCCTTCGATTACGCAATCAATTTCTCGGAAATCCATTTCCCCTAGGGAGTCTATGCCCATATATGGAGCCCCTTCAGGAGATACTTTCTTTTGATAACCGAATTATGTACTGATTGGACCTCATGATAGGTTCCTACTAGGATCCTCCTACATAACCCCTGACCCCCCCCCCCTACTACCAGGAAAAATCTCCCCTGAAAACGTCTGTACTGTATACTTCCCAATAACCAATACTATATGATAACATTGGGTAAAGTTATAACTTTCAGCCCCCCTCCCGGGAACTTTGAGGGATTAAGTCATCCTCAAAGACATACTTATAATATTTTCGAACATGCTGAACAAAATGGCTATCTCAAAATTTTGATCAGGAGTAGAGGAGGGGGTACCAGCGCGATCACGCACCCCTGCTGCCATCTACAATTTAGTTTAATGTTGACGGGACATAATTTATTCAAGGATTATCGATCGAGTCTAATGTGTGTCAAGGTCAATCGATCTGTTGTTGTTTGGCCACGTGCGAATGACATGAGGGGTGATTTACATAATGTTGACGGGACATAATTTATTCAAGGATTATCGATCGAGTCTAATGTGTGTCAAGGTCAATCGATCTGTTGTTGTTTGGCCACGTGCGAATGACATGCGGGGTGATTTACATAATCGATGGGGGAATTATTGATTCACGAGCGTGGGGAATTATGAAACAATATGGTCATAGAGTCCCTAGGGAGAAAGATTACGTAATGGGCTCAATGACCTCTTCCTTCAAGATCGATTTATTTGTTGTTTCTATGTGTAATAACCTAACCGGGACGAAGGTTGCACATGCGCATTGAATTCTAACGGGAACAATGTTATTGATCTAGGACTCGAGGGGGAAGTGAATTTCCGAGAACTTGTTTGCGTAATCGATTGGGAATTTTATTGATCCGATAACGGGAAACAGTTAGATCACGTGTCTCCTTCTCAGCCATTCAGAGGGCTTGTTTACATATTAGCGGCGGTGGGAATATAAGGAAGAGATTTTTGCTAGAATTTTATTAGTCTGTGAATAGAATTCAAAGGAGTGAGAATAAGAAGAACAGTTTTGACTTTACTCATTTGGATATATATTTGTGTTGATGGCGATGAGTGGAATGTTTACCCTATTAGAAGTTGATAGTGGAGTTGATGATAATAGTACAAGAGCACCAAACATTGCGGTGGAAATCACGAAAGGATCACGGCTTTGTCTGGAATGGGATGCAGTATATGCAAGATATGTGATATCCTTGAGCAAATTTAAAATGGAGGATCAATTATGTTTCGCCGCTAAAGTTGATATAGCACATGTGAATAGACTTCAATGTGCTTTAAGTGCATTGGTGAAACATATTGAAGACAATAAACAGTATTGCTGAATGTACATGCTCTGTATTATTGATGTTGTTGTAATTATTCAATAAAATTGTTTCGAAATCGAAATGTTCCCTTTCTTTTCTGGTCAGGTTAGGCTAACGAATCAGGGTCAGTCTAGAGTCAGCAGTCGGAGTGAAAGGATTGAAAAATGAATAAATTTGAGAAAGAGAGACTTAGATCAAATCTAGTGTTTATGGAAAAACATTTGATTTTGGATGATGATTTTCTCGAGTTATCTCTTAAACGCAGGATATTCTCTTGTCCGGGAACACTTGACAATATAATGAGGAGTGATTCTCCCCCATTGGACTATTGTATGAAACTTTTAAAATGTGATTCAAATGCTTATAGTCAATTTATTGATATATTAATTGGAACAAAGCAGAATCATATTGTGGATATACTTTTGAAAGTATTGCCAGTGGATTCAATGTAGATGGCTCCCCCATCATTCGAAAGAGGTAACGTCACAGAGCTACTCCTCTCTCCCACCATTTCCCTCCACCTTGAATTTATCGAACGAAGAGGATCAGTTTCGTTTTAGCTGTGAGTGAGTTGACATCGGAAACCGAAAAATGTTCTATATATGTCCATTGTGCATGTACACTCTTGGCAGTTGGAATCAATGTGAGAATTGTACAATTATTGATGACTATAGTGAAAAGTGTAAATTATGTAATCCTTGTAAATTACATAGAGGCTATGCAGTACAAATTAAAGGATGTAATTCATGTCTTGAGGAGGTGTGTGACTCGCATCCTAGAGGGCACCTGTGTTCCAATTGTCACTATGATAAATGTGATCAGTGGGAGAATACTTACCCCGCTATGATTGGAAAGAATCCCAAACGTGATTTTAGTTTATTTCTACGAGATTGGTATCGTCGTGGATTTAAATTATTCTGGGAAGAGGAATCTGGTCTACGATTCAACTGCTGGGGCAACAAGACAATCTGGTTTCTACGTCATCGCTGTGATGACACCACCTACTATGACTATAAACCAAGTGATTTTTATTTGGCTGTGACGGAATGTGATTCACCATTTGAAAACATTGTATGTGATATTGCTTCAAATAGACAGATTGAAACTCGTGAATTTCATAATATGAATGCAAATAGTATCATTGACTATACAAAGAGATATGATAAGAGTGAAGTTACATTGTACTGTAGAAAATGTGACCCTGACTTTGCAGTCAATCAAGATCAATATACAGTGAATCCAAATGATTTACCAGCATTAGTGGTTCACGACAATTGCCTATACATCGAAGATGAAGAAATCTAAAGTGAAGATTTAAAGACATTGTTGTATATATATATGCATTTTATTAATAAACAAATTCACAAACATTTTTTAAGCACTTTACTCTTAGGGCACTGAAATCAATACTATATAGGTCTGAGAGGATATTTTCCACTAGAAAGTCGTTCAGACGTGGATTGTCAACATAAATGTGGAGAAACTGCTTGTAAGTATAGCCGCGACATCGGAACACAAAATATAGTAGTGCATGGAAGCCGCAGCTTTTAGTCGTTAGATCCTGTACCCTCTTCCGATTTTGAATAATAGTTTTCCCACTGCTCTCAATATAGTTGCTGATGTGGGGTGTGTAGAATGTATAGGGTAGACCAAGAGGATCAAAAAATTCAATCGTCTTCATTGTTTGAAAGATGCACAGCCAATGACCCGTCAGCACAGTCGACGGACTGCTATTAACAATAATCAAGGTATTGTTGACACTTCGAATTTTTCCAAGATAGTCTGAGGGCAGACAATAGGATTTGTACTGGGACATGTAGGGGTCCATATTAAATACATTGATTATTTGACTGGTGTTCATGGCGCCAAGTCTAGTAGAACACTGCCTTCGGGAGTGATTTCCCAATAGGTTTCATATTGATTTAGTGAGATTAGGGCAATACTCTCAGCCAATGGGTCGGCAAATGTACACTCTAAACGCACACTCCCCGTACGTACTATACTCATATCCTGTGTACCCGACAAATCCAGTACAATGATACCATGTGTTTTAGCAAACATATCTTCGGTTATACCATTTTCAAATAGTTGCGAATCGTGATCTAGGGTTTGCATGGTCAACTCATACAATGTTCTATAGGATTTATCAAAAGATAGATTGTAGAGTGGGATGCCGTTTACTTTGCACACAAGAGATGAAAGTCCAAACATCTCGAATTTATGTGGACATTCAGTCCATGATCCTATTGCACTGGCGCTTTTTACAAAGGCCAAAGCCAATTTCGAGGGGATTTCGCCATTGATAAAGGATGAATCGGTGAAGGTGCGTGAGCCCATTGCAATATGACGTGATTGGTGATTGTATGAGGAACAAGTAGTTTAATATTGTTGCCATTGGCTCTCAGTTTTTCCACGGCCAAAGCAACAGAACTCATAACCTGTTGTTTGCGTACATGAAGTATTGCCGAGGTGAGGGAGAGACTTACATCAGGATTGGCAGCAAGTTCTTTTCTCAATATGAAATTGGAGGGTGCAAGCGTCAATTTTATATCCACTTTAACATTGGGCGGTAGCCATTGGGGTATATTAAATATTTCATGATATATTTTTCCAACTAGATGTAATTCACTAGTTGTAGCATTTTTAAGTGCATCTGTACTATCAGTATTAGTAATATATTCATATCCATTGGAGGCACCTCTCAATTCCTTGTATGACTTGGGTGTCATCAGCATGAATTGCATATAGCTTGTATAGTTGGAGAGATTGTTGCTTGTGCTCACCAGCGTGCCATTGATGTAGACACTAATTTGACGAAATAAATTATGTAGTATACAATTTTCATAGGATATCCCATCGGCCCGAATTGGCATTGTATTATCGGATTTCCGAACTTTCATTTGCAAATCTATAAATGTTGAAGACATGTCCATAAAGTAGTCTTCATTGGAATAAATTTGAAAGTGGATATTATCGGAGAGGGGTTGTTGTGGATAAAATTGTTCATAGTATCCATGCTTGACACTCACATCAACATTTTCGGCATTGAATAGATTCAATGAGGCGGTGATTGAAGGTTGAGAATCCTTATGCGGTAGGTAGGACATTTTAGGAGAAGAAATCTAGTTTCGATCTGACAATTCTATTCTTCCTGGGACTTCTTCTTACAGCACGTGTCGGCTTTTTCCTTCTTTTCTTTGACAAGAGGGATGATGTCTTTCGTTTCCGACCTGAGTGGAGACTGATGAGGGATGCATTGTTTCTTGACCTTTTTAAGCCTTTACCATTCTGTTTTAATCTCTCGCCAAGGGTTCGCGCACTGGACCTAAGATTTTCCGAAGCACTTTTTTAAAATCCTTGCCAGAGCCCCAATCGTATAGTGTAGAGGATGCAAAATCTGTCGCAGCCGGTACAAGATATTTTCTGGCCAGTGGTAGTGAAGAGCGAAACAGCTTAGCAAACCAACTGCCAAGACCGTAGCCAGACATTGACGAGCGACCTTTGTAGTAGTCCATTCCATTGCCCTGTTGTCTTGGGCCAAGAGTATTAACATAGCAGTCAATATCAGGACAAGTGAATACCACTTTTTATTAGACATCTTGTTGTTGAACGATGGGTCGAAAATGGCATGTAATCACAGCCAAACCTTTTGAAATTGCTATTGGATCACCCAATTCGGTTCGTAGTGTTAACTGACAGAGTTCCAAATAGGAAGTGTTTATGGGATATACTGAAGATGCTTTATATTGTAGTGGTGAATATGTTCTTGATTGGTTTTTCGTTCAAGAACTCGTAGGAGGGGAACATTTGAATTACCAACTCGAGATGTTTCCACAAATGAAGCGTAGAGAAATATACAGGTGTCTGTGGAGAAGGCAGGCGGATAGTCAGCAAAAATGAAATTAGTGTTTCCGGCACTTTTACCATTGATTATATTGAGCTTAAAGCCAAGAACATCCTTTAGATTATCGTTGAGAATAACCTTTTCACTGGCAATAGGTGAACTAATGTAGATCTTGCCCTCCTCCTTTGAATAGTTGAAATGAAAAGCTCCCTTTTTACGAGCGGAAATTCTTTTATTGATAGTACGACATAAATCATTCATACAGGTGAGTTCCTCGTAGGGTAATTCAATATATGGATATTCCATCCAATTGATTTTTTGAATTTGTTCTTGATCACCTGTTGGTGGTGGCGGCCAATCATAGGGTCTAATTTTTATTTCATATTTACGATCCTTTCTCAGGATGTCATAGGTATTTTTGAGAATACAGTCGACAAGAGCCACTTCATACTTTCCGTCGAATTTGATGGTGGGGGAGAGTTTCGTCCAAAAATCACTTGTTCTATTCAAATCATTGTAGAGAGGATCAGAAACATTGGACATGAAAGTCACATAGAAATCATTGGGCATTGTCAATATCTTCAACACTGACCCAAGAATCAAAATCTGAGTTGTATCCTAGCCATCGAACAAGCAACTGTCTCTTGCCATGGCGTGTACGACTCTTTAATATCTTTTCAATTTGATAAATTTCACTAGTGTTTCTAACTTTTTGCAGTTCATATTCATAAAAACCGCCGAGAATCTCATCATCTTTGGTGTCTCGCAGCCGATAAGTTATGGGTATGGTGTCCAGGATTTTGGACACTTTAAAAAGTTCAGTGCTCCATAAATAATTCCCTTTTTCAAAAATATTGGTGGTTCTATTAATTCGAACAGTATCACCAACATTGAATTTCTTCTTCTTTTTCTTCTTCTCATTGCCATTGGAGTATTGCTTTAGAAAAGCATCAAATGTATTTTCACTGTAGTGAACATCCGTTGGTGTAGAGTTGGACAGAGATCGATGGGGTCGATGGTTGTATATCTGCATGATTTTATCTAAATCATGAATAAAAGCCGGTGTATTTTTCAATGTGCAATATCTTGAAATTAATAGACGAATCGTTCTTATTAATCGTTCAGCCAATGCAGCCTTTATCGGACTGTGACTATGATAAAGTGTTGTATTATATTTCAAAAGAACCTTTTGCACATGGGGATTAACAAATTCACTGCCACGATCCGATTGAATTTTTCTATACGAATCCTGTTCTAGAATACTTTCAATGGCCCGAGCAACTTCAACACCTCTCTTTGACCGCAGTGGAATGGCATAGGCATAGCGACTAAAGATACTGATTGCCACTAGAATATATTTGTAGGGTGCATTGTGACGCCGTTGAACTGTGTCTAAAGTTAAAAGATCCATTTGCATTATATGCAGAGGGAAAAAGGCTTTAGTTTGTCGATATTGTTTACTGCGAAGCCTGTGATTCCGATGCAGTGTGTAACTCGGTTCATTTTCTAGATACTCTTTTGCATTTTTCAATGTGGTGGTGGTGCCGGAGACAGCTTTGGAAAGCGTTTTGGGAGAACTTAAACTTCCCACCTCGCCAATATTTTCATAGACACCTTTCAGAACTTCATCCATTTTGAGCGTAAACACGTAGTGTAATGTCCACTCCCCTTTTGCACACTGGCGGGCGAATCAATTCGTCTTCGCTTTTGACTAGCAGCCACAGGTGTTGTAAAATCAGTGACGCTGCTGCTGATAGTATCTTCAAATATTGAATCTTCTTCTTTTTTAAATGGTGTTGTTGGAGGAGGACTATATTCTCTTAGTTTCTTTAGAATTTGCTTATTGCCAATAAGACTTTTGGGAAAGTTTATTGCACACAGAAAGGTGTATAGATTATCGTCAAAGGATAAGAGTCCTTTACGATTCGTCACCATATCACAAATTAAATCAACTAGATTATAACTTTTTCCCTGAATTATAATTCGTTTCCCTGTGCTCTCGACTTGAACTTGATGTTCACCAGCAGTTTCCAACATGAGATAAGATAATACTCTTTTACTCTGTTCTCGATAGGTCAATGGCAATAGGTTTTCAATTTTCAATACAATCGAATTCAATTCCTTCTCCTTTGATTGCAGTGCTGCTGCAGAATCTTGAGGAGATGTTTCATGTTTAGAGGGATCAGTGGTGACGGTGACGGTGGCAGGTCTCTCACGATAAGGTTTATGTTTGTCCACACGTCGCAATGCATCTTGAAGTAAAAGCAGTTTTTTGTCGTCGGCAATATTCTCATCGTTAATGAATTTGCTTAGATTGTCTTCAAAATGTTCGATGGGCGAGAGGACAAGTTCAAATGGTGTCAATTTATAGGGTTTTGCCATTCTCTCTAGAGAAAACTGTTTACAAGTCCTGCAATTATCGGTAGTAAAAGTGTGAAGAAGCTACCGCCCGCTTGAAGGAGCCGTTTTCTTTTTAATTTTTTCCCTTGTTTTTACAAGCCAAGGCGCGTACAGTGGAACGATGTTGCTTTGTCTGTTGTCTAACACCTTCTGGCAGTTGAACATTGCCTTCAGTTAAATTTAAACAAAGTTCAGATATTAGATTAATGAAATCATTGTCAACCCCATGTTTGAGTATAGCCTTCCTAAGCAATGGTTTTGAAGTGCTTAAAACGGAAAACAGATGCCGTTGTTCGTGTAGTTTCTTCAGTGTCATAATGGTGACTAATAGTCTTTTCTACTGTTCACCGGAAGATATACTGTAATTTCATTGTTGAAAATGTCGGTGACTACACGTAGATCCTCGGGCGTGCTCTGATTAAGATCCAGCAAAATGTAACCGTAGGGCTTGCTAGTCGCCTGACTATACGCTGACAATAGAAATTTAGGGGCGCCGGGGTATATCTGCTTATTGAGAGTTATGAGCGAGCTAGAATCACGAACGACTCGATAGATAATATAGACGGTGCAATTCAAAGCAAGGGTTCGCATACATTTGCTCTGATGAAACAGATTGTGTAGAACTAGGGTAACGGAAATGTGTTCATGATGGGAGCGAACGGTGAACAGTTGTAGCATTTCCTGTGAGAACTGTTCAATGGATTCAGCCAAATCATCAATGATTAGCCACGAGTTCGATTCAATACTATTGAAAACATCAAGTCCCCGTATGAATTGTATTGGTATGGTTGTGGCAATAGCTTTTATTTTATCATAGGACTCCTGCCAAATACTATAGCAATAGTAGATTTTTTTCGGCTTTTCCAAAAACATTTTATCGCAATTTTGAATTATTCTAGCTAAAAGAGTTGTTTTCCCCGACATTGAGGGACCACACAGAAACGATCTGAAGGGTGTTTTAAATTGATACATGCTGCTGACAACAGTCGGACTACAACTAACTGTAAATCATTTGTGCTCAATGAATAAGTAGTAGCAATAATTTTCCCATGGATCTATCTATTCAAGAACAACAAAAAAAAACAATATTACATGGCAGCATTTATTTCGACACTGCATGAAAACAAATATTTGTGCAGTCAACATGAACTGCACAACGATAAAAATAATAACACTTGTTCAACGTGACAAAATTTCATGGTCAAAATGAAAACTCTATTTGCAGTCAACATGAACACAGGGCAATGATAACACTACACAGAAACGATCTGAAGGGTGTTTTAAATTGATACATGCTGCTGACAACAGTCGGACTACAACTAACTGTAAATCATTTGTGCTCAATGAATAAGTAGTAGTAATAATTTTCCCCATGGATCTATCTATTCAAGAACAACAAAAAAAAAAACAATATTACATGGCAGCATTTATTTCGACACTGCATGAAAACAAATATTTGTGCAGTCAACATGAACAACGATAAAAATAATAACACTTGTTCAACGTGACAAAATTTCATGGTCAAAATGAAAACTCTATTTGCAGTCAACATGAACACAGGGCAATGATAACACTACACAGAAACGATCTGAAGGGTGTTTTAAATGATACATGCTGCTGACAACAGTCGGACTACAACTAACTGTAAATCATTTGTGCTCAATGAATAAGTAGTAGTAATAATTTTCCCCATGGATCTATCTATTCAAGAACAACAAAAAAAAACAATATTACATGGCAGCATTTATTTTGACACTGCATGAAAACAAATATTTGTGCAGTCAACATGAACTGCACAACGATAAAAATAATAACACTTGTTCAACGTGACAAAATTTCATGGTCAAAATGAAAACTCTATTTGCAGTCAACATGAACACAGGGCAATGATAACACTACAATAAATAAACACTTATTGTCTTTAAAAAACACTTTTCTGTACCTGACACTTTATGTACAATAAAAAAAAAACACTTTTTGTCCATCATCAACTTAAACACTTTCTGTACAACACTTTTTGTCTTTAAACACTTTTGTACAACACTTTTCTATACAATAACACTTTTGCACAACAGAAAATACACACACACGGGAAACGCTAGAACTAGTAGCACAGTTGAGCATTATGAATTTAAAGGTGTGTGGGATCCCCCCCCCCCCGGGACCGCGGGGCCGAAGGCCGGCCGACCGCGGGCGGGACCCCCCCCCCACCCACCCCCCCCCCTGGGCGGCCGCGGGAAGGGACCCCCCCCCATCCCCCGGGAGCCGCGGGGCCATGGGGCGAAAAAGAATAGTTGTCGTCACTGCTACTGCGGGTTAGGTTAGTGGTTGAGTTAGTGCTTGGGTTAGATGAACAGTTGAGTTAAGGTAGTGAAAGGTTGGTTAGTGGTTAGATTCAGATTAGGTTAATTTATCCAGACCAGTTGATTGCGATAGTCAATGCATTCAACTCGATCTGAAATACGGTAGTGGCCGTGGGGTAGAACACTCACACCATTCTCGAGCACATAGACCTTGTCGGATATACACGACATTGCATTCTTTTCCACTCTCACAGTATAATTTCTATACTGTAGAGAGCGAATTGCAAGCACTTGTGCTCTCGGCACTAGGCTACTTTCTACACAGTCTCTGTACACGCTCATGTTGAAATTGCTCTTTACAAAATGTGTAGGCACCCCTTTACACGCCTTCTTTTCTTCCCCACTATGAGTTTCCACGCAATAGACTTTGGGGCCCGGGAACACCCCCCGGGATATCAAATCACTCCCCGTCTCTGATTTTAACATTAATAGTTGGTTGGGGGCTTGACGTTTCACCAGCTCGGGGTAGAGAGATGGATTCCAGTTGGTGAAATCCATCCGCGAGCTGATGTGCACCCCCTTTTGCAAATCACCCAATAAATCCAAATCTTCAGTCCCATTTACCTTTAACAGCAGAGAATCTGTATCACCATAGTAAACTTGAACCTCCCCCTCCCGTGGCCATTGCACCTTGCACACATTGTAAAAGAACGACAACATGAGCTTTTTTGAAATTTCTAGTACTGAACTGCCACCTGCAATATTCTTGTTCAGTACTACATTTCGCTTTCGCCTGTGTAGAAGAACCATGCCGGTCTCTATGCTCGTGAACGATGTAAAATTGGGGTCGGCAATAATTCGTGCACACTCTAGAGGGTCAGTCACGACGTCGCAGCGAGATCTATTACGAACGCTTTCACACATTTTGCCAAACGCTGAATTTAGGATGAGCTTATACATTTCCTTCTCCACCTTTGAATTTGCCTTAGAGCGTTTATCGACAAAGGTGTCGATAAACGTTTTCAAGTAGGGTCGCTGATTGAACTGCAGGACCCTGTGTATTTTGGTGATCTTGAAGCCGTTGCTCACCATCCAGTGCAAAAGCACATGGTGAACAACGATATTCTCCTTAGGGTCCAAATCAGCAATCAGTTTCTGTTTAGAGGGAGTCCAGTGCATCCCCATATCCTCAACCAATGAACGATTGTAGGGGCTCAGAGAGTCCCTGCTCACCGGCCGATTGATACAGGGAAAGACAAAATCTTTGACTGAGTCGTGAAGCGCCAGCGGAATGTGACCATCTACTTCAAAGAACCATCCTTGTGGCCCATTGTCCTCGACGGTGGTAATGTCGGGGAACTCACAAGGATTCTCAAGCCATTGATAGTTCCCACAAGGCAAAGAGTAGTTGGACATTGCCGAGGGGTACAATGAGTTCATGTCCAAGAACACTGCATTTGACTTTGCACCGGTGCTTTGTCCGCTCGGATCGGTTGATAAGACGCGGTCCCCATGAAAAACATACCCTCCCCTCATTGAACGCTCTACAAAAAGGTGCTGATCTATGTCAGTGATTAGGCCTATTTCCTCCCTGCTAATTTTTAAAATTAAATCCATCACTAAATGGGGTGTGGAAAAATAATAGCCTATATCTAGTCCGAACTCTGAATAGATCTGGTCTGTATTCTTACAGACTATATCCAACAAAGTTAGAACGTCACTGGCCAAGTACAGTCTACAATAATCCCACCCATTTTTACAATCCCCTTGGACCACACCTTCTTGGCAAACTCATACTCCTCGGCTGTGCATTCACTGTTGGTCAGTGAATTGTAAAAAGCTTCAATTGGAGGTAGTTTCTCCTCACTTAAGCGAGCGCCAGAGCAGTAATAATCGTATGCGTATATACCTTTGCAGGTCAACAGGTCATACATTTCACTGTCTGGAAAGTGCTGTTTAAGCAAGGGAAAGCTATCAAAATTGTCGCTTTTTTGCACTTGAATCAATTGACTCAATGCCTTGGGGAAAAAACTAAAGGAATCTAAAAACCTGATTTTATTCCAACACGTATGCCCATTATCCACTGCCTGCCATTTCAGCTCGAGAAGCAGCAACTTCTCAGCTGATTTGGGAATTATGTTGTAGGTAAATGAACTATTTACCCATGGACAATCTACTCCCCCTCCCTCCCTGTGCATACGTGCCAGTGCCGGTAAAATAAATTTTAAATCATAATTGGAATTATGAATAAAAACAGGGATAAAAAACTGCTGGCTAACATTTAAATTACACGATTGATGCGCAACTCCTCTAAAATTACTACCCCCGAGGATATTTCCTGCCACAAGTGATTATGATCTCTAACTTTTCCCCTCCCCCCACGTTTCCCTTTATTCCCTTATCCCCTCCTCTGCAAACTCCCCCTTACAAACCCAACATATTTTTTGATTTTTAATCGCGAGACGATCCTCTGCAGACAACACCATTGGATAATGCGTATTTCTCAAACGAGAAATAGCACCATTAGCCGTGCCAATCAGTTTAGTCAATGCCTTGTCCATGCACTCAGGTCCCTCATCCAATGTTTCAACTATTTCTAACAACCGCATGGTGTTAGAACTGTCTCTTTGCGCGTGGGCGTAGGACACTGCAATAGCCTGATGTTCTTTGACTCGGTTTGGAAATTGGGGGTCATTCACCTCCACCAACTTAGCTTCACAGTCTAAAGATATTTTGTTGCACTGGAGAAGGGTGTTCTGGAAATTTTTGAAGCGTAAAATTGACCTATCCCCTGAAACCGTTTCCACTGTCTGATAGCCATGACGGCTACAATGCTTCATATGATCCCGTAGTTTCATTTCACTACGGAATTGTGACAAGCATGTTGGACAGTAGAAACGTACCCCTAGATCCCTACCACCCCCCAGAACTCTACTAATGTCAGTGATAGGGTTAAAATGACCGATTGTGTTCGGTTGACTAGGTGGTGTGTATAACAACCAAACCCAGTGTTTAACCAAATCAACTGAGGGTCCCCTTACGGGGAAGACCACCCCCTTCTTTTTTAAACGAACCCCATCTTCAAATTCTGTTTCGTATTGTACCACAGTAACGCCAATGTTTAAATGAGCATTAGCCCTTTCAAACATGTCAATAGATCGAAGCGTTACTGGGTATTTCCCCTCTAAACAAGAAAAATCTACAACTGGGAAAACGGAGCCCTCCTTCCCATGTATAGCCCATTTGTCTAAATTCTTCTTGGTAGCGTCCCGAGCTAGAGGCTCGAATGCTGAGATGAGGAAAGCATATCGGAAACACTTTTGATCTGTTTCAAAACAGATCTTCTGGACACCTTGACAACCTACTAGATCAGGATTATAATTTAAAACTGTATCCCTTTCAGCCCCACCAGTCCCCCCTCTTAAAATAAAATCTTTCTTAATTTTACATATATTAACGCTTAAATTTTCAACAAAAAGAACTAGAGACCCACTACCATTTTCATTAAAGTTCTCGAGATGCGTTATAATTTGATCGACCCAATCCATGAAAGCACCCTCAAAATTTTCTAAATTTGAATAAACCAAACGCATCTCGGAATGTATAAAATGATAGTACACCTCGCTTTTTCCCTCATTCAAATAAAAAACCTTTAAAACAATGGAAACCTTAATTGAATCCCTACCTCCCCACAATTGAATTTGATTCTCCAGAAGTGCACGAATTTTATCTACATAGTTGTGTACAATTTCTACAGGGTCAAAGACAAAATTACCAGACAAAAGCGAATTAAAAGGGTCACCAAACATTGCAGTGAAAACAACTATATTATTTAAAATTCTGTTGGACAGCTGAAAGTCTGGGAGAGTTGTACCCCCCGCCCCCTCTTGTATATTACCCCCTCCCCCAAGCTGTTCAACAATAACTGGCGAATGCTCCACTTCAGTTGTTCGAAGTGGAGTCGCTAGGGTATCGGAGGTTGGAGGGTTCCCTGTAAAATCATTTAAAATTTGTAAAGTATTCGGGCTCAAGTCTACCAGCTCAACTGTGCTACTATCTACTTTAAAAAAATCAGCAAAAAACTCATCAATATTAGATGGTACATCAATGGAATTAATAATATCGTGCCAGTCACTGATGGCTGAATTGTCCTGAAGGTCCATTGCCCCTTCCTCTCCTTCTCCAACTGACAAGCAGGGGGGAGATGGAGAGTATGGAACCAGGACAACCTGTAAATGAAAAAATAGCTTCTTTTCAAAGTGTTCAAATCATCCCCTACTGTTTTTAAAATTTGGATTATTATTGCTTAATAACATTTGGTTAATTCAACTGAAAGTTCCAACTTAAGATATGAAATAGAAGGCAACAATTTGTTCGTTTATTTTCAAAGTGTTCAAATTTTTTTTTTTCGGTGCTTCCCCCGTGGCGCTTCTCGGGGCCCGTGGCGCATCTCTGTGGCGATTTCCCTGGCCCGTGGCGCATCCTGTGACGCTTTCCCTGGCCCATGGCACATCCTGTGGAACTTTCCTGGCCCGTGGCGCATCTCTGTGGCGCTTCCCTGGCCCGTGGCGCTTTTCGGAGCCACAGCACATCCCTGTGGCGCTTCTCGGGGCCCGCATCGCTTCCCGCGATGCTTCTCGAGCCCGTGGCGCTTCCCTGACCCGTGGCACTTCCCCCAACGCTTCCCTGACCCGTGGCGCATCCTCCGGCACTTCCCTAACCTTGCCCCCACAGCACCCCCGGACCCACGACATATCTTATATTAGTATAAGATATTTACAATCTAAAACATCGCATGTCATAGTAGGTTTTGATTTTGTTCAAACAATTCCTCCAAATAAAATTTCATATTAATACTCTTTATCTGCTCTGTGGAAAAAAAAAACATGATTTGAAAAGGATAGCCATCTCCTGTCATGATACACAACTCATTCAGATATAAAGTTTTTTTTTGTAATATTTGTAGAGGCAAGGTGAACCATTCGTTTATATCGCAATAGAAATTACCAAACCCTACTATGACCAGAATATAGTGCCTTTTTTTTTGGCTTCACTAATCTAATTTAGCAAAAGGGTGAAAACATGACATAGTAGGTTTTGATTTTGTTCAAACAATTCCTCCAAATAAAATTTCATATTAATACTCTTTATCTGCTCTGTGGAAAAAAAAAAACATGATTTGAAAAGGATAGCCATCTCCTGTCATGATACACAACTCATTCAGATATAAAGTTTTTTTTTTGTAATATTTGTAGAGGTAAGGTGAACCATTCGTTTATATCGCAATAGAAATTACCAAACCCTACTATGACCAGAATATAGTGCCTTTTTTTTTTGTCTTCACTAATCTAATTTAGCAAAAGGGCGAATGCGTGCACTTGACGTGATTCAAAAGGGAGAACATTATATTTCCTTTGGGGAGAAAAAATCATTCAATATTCCCACTGAGATATACTCTTACGCAGTGTTCGAAAATGTTGCATGTGGAAAAAGGCCTATAAAAGTTGGATGAAATTGATAGATATTTCTATAACTAGAGGTAAAAATGCTTACATTTTTATATCTCGGCTGCACTTGGGTGCCAGATGGCCCGGGTAGCGAGCGTTGGAGGGTGGACGGAACGGCGTCGCTATGTTCCTGTGCGACTGGGTCGGCTATTTCACGATCTTGCATAGATGAGTCGGCAGGGTTCTCCATATTATAAGAAGCCATCCATTCTCTTTTCGGTTTTCGACCGGACTGTATGGTGGCTGCCTCGTCCACTTTTGCTTTCTTGGGTGGAGGGGGTATGCATTCTTCACAATTGTCCTTAAAGAAGAGAAGAAAATCAAATCAAAATAATTTGCCCCTTTTTAAAGAAAGAAAGTTATTAAACATTATTTTGTTTAGTTTATCACTAAGAAAGCAAAAAGTAAAAAAATTTCGTGAAATATACTAATTGCATCCTTTTTAAATCTGAGAAAAAAGAATTACGGCTCACTGAACCGTTCAAAGGCCGGCCTAGTTTGTATATTTATCACACCCCCCAGAAAAAAAAAACAGCCCACGGAAAATAACCCCACGGAAAATATCCCTGAGAAAAGACATGGAAAAATATCCCCTCCCCCACCACCGAAAGATATCGCATCCTTTTGAATCTGAGAATTACGGCTCACTGAACCATTCAAAAGCCGGCCTAGTTTGTATATTTATCACACCCCCAGAAAAACAGCCCACGGAAAATAACCCCCACGGAAAATATCCCTGAGAAAAAAGACATGGAAAAATATCCCCTCCCCCACCACCGAAAGATATGGTAAAAATGCTATTCAATTTACGCATAATAAAGCAATGTATCTTTTTCTTAAAGAGAAACCTTTGGTTAAGCCGCTATCCAAATTCTTGTATATTTATCAAAGCCGGATGTACTTTAAAGGGTGTCAGTAATTATCAGCTATTAAAATCATTGCGAGAAATCTGTAAGTCAAGCCATAGCGGACTGTATATTAATGGAATGACAGAAAGTTGACAGTTGCTTTTAGATAAGATACGGAATTTATCAAAAACAGAATTGTGGTCGTAAACAGAGGGGGAAGGAAGGATGGGGTTTACGTAACGAAAAAAGAGCGTATTTTACGCTTTTTATCGAGTATAAACATCATATAGTGGCGTTTGTATAGGGGGGGGGGGGTTACCCGAATATAGTAGAGGGTAACCACGGAAAATAATTTTGAAATAAAACAGAACTTACATGGTAAATTGTAGTTGCCAAGACTTCAACTTCATCAATAGTATCCATTCTAGTTGTTTGAACTGTGTTCTGGAACTTTCTGATAATTTAATCACATTGCATACCCGTTATATACGAAATCTCAAGGGCGAATTGTTATGTAACGGGAAAATCATATGTAAGCACGTCTCTGATTGGCTGAGAAGGAGGATGTATCCGACTCGATGATTGGCTGAGAAGGAAACACGTGATCTAACTGTTTCCTGTTCCAGGACACCTTGACATTCGCCCCTAGCATGCACTTGTCCAAAACAACAATAATAAATAAATCCCTCAGGCCTAAAGATTAAAGAAACCTTAATGTTTCTTAATTCCCCCCTTCGTGAATCAATAATTCCCCCTAGTGATTATGTAAATCAAGTTCTCAGGACAGGCTAGCCAAACAACAATGAAGCCATGTTTGTTTCTTAATTTCCCCTTCGTGAATCAATAATTTCCCCTAGCGATTATGTAAATCAAGTTCTCAGGCCAGGCTAGCCAAACAACAATGAAGCCATGTTTGTTTCTTAATTTCCCTTCGTGAATCAATAATTTCCCCTAGCGATTATGTAAATCAAGTTCTCAGGGCAGGCTAGCCGAGAAAAACATCAAATAAATCGATCTTGGAAAAAGAGGTCATTGAGCGATTACGTAATCTTTCCCCCTAGGGACTCTATGATCATATTGTTTCATAATTCCCCACGCTCGTGAATCAATGATTCCCCCATCGATTATGTAAATCACCCCGCATGTCATTCGCACGTGGCCAAACAACAACAGATCGATTGACCTTGACGCACATTAGACTCGATCGATAATCCTTGAATAAATTATGTCCCGTCAACATTAAACTAAATTGTAGATGGCAGCAGGGGTGCGTGATCGCGCTGGTACCCCCTCCTCTACTATCAGGTGACTTTGGGAAAAAAATGAGCGTGGGGAGGGGGCCTAGTTGCTTTCCATTTTTTGGTCACTTAAAAAGGGCACTAGAACTTTTAATTTCCATTCCAATGAGCCCTCCCACGATATTCTAGGACCACTGGGTCGATATGATCACCCCTGGGGAAAAAAATAAACACGCACCCGTGATCTTTCTTCTGGCAAAAAATGCAAAATTCCACATTTTTTAGATAGGAGCTTGAAACCTCTACAGTAGGGTTCTCTGATACGCGGAATATGATGGTGCGATTTTCATTAAGGTTCTATAGCTTTTAGGGTGTCTTTCCCCCTTTTTTCGAAAATCAGCCGAATTTTCTCAGGGCGTTGAGGAGGGGACAGCCCCTTTCATATACGGAATAATTTCTGTTCGTTTTAAGTTTTAACGTCACTCCTTACTTTCAGTTAAAAAAAACTTGTTTTTTTTTATTTATACACTATGACGAGAGTGAAAAAGAGGATAGCTGTATATTTCACTTGGCCCAGGACCTGTTATTTCAAATATTTATTTTTGACTTTGTACTTTATTTTATATTTACGCTTGACCAGGACTGCCCCTGTTTATTTGCTGTTTGTGGTTTATGCTGTTGTGCTGTTCATTTGTGGTTTATAGATAATTAGACATTATGACGATTATGAATGATTTCTGAACAAACTAATATTGACACTTTATTCAATTTATCGAATAAAAATAACATTCAGTCGATAACAGTTTTTTGTTTCTTTAATCACTAAGTTACTTATATTTTTGCTCAGTCAGGTTGAGCTGCAGCTAAAATGACCAAAATATAATGGGCTGCAAGTGAAACTCACTAGATAATTTCGAAGACAACACTGCCTTTCCAAGACTATAGATAAAAGTTTAAACAGGGATAAAATCCTGTTAATAGACAGTGATAAATTTCACAACAATATTAGATATTTCAGTCACATATGCAGTAACCGTCATCCAGTAGTAGTACTAAACTAAAGAAATTAAAAACAATAAATTATGTACAAAATAAAATAAACTAAATATTGTTCAATAATCTTATTCGCTAGAAAGCAAATTCTGAAGCGAGTCACTTTGATCTTCTTGGATCCGATTCATTAGTATTGAATGAGCTAAAACTTGGAGTGTGTTAGTTCATAACAGTGTTAGTTCCACGGTAACACCGTAATCAGTGGGTTCAATACACTGGTGGATCCAGGGGGACTAGGGCCCCCTTTCTGGCTCCCTGTTTTTTTCCTTTTTCACTTTTTTTTTAGAAAATAAGTCAATTTGGTAGATTATTGGCACACTTGTCACATTCCCCCCTACCCTATCCCCAAGATTTTGCTCATTGGCGCCCTTGTCACATTGCCCCCTCCCAAAATTTTGTTCTCTAGATCTGAGATTTCTAGTCATATAAACCCGAAACTGCTTTCATATTGCGTTGAAACAGATGTGTCATGGAGAAGTCACATTTTTAGATCTTGGAGCCTGGACTAAATATGCAATTTAAAGATTTAAGATATATCTTCCCTGTATCAATTTTCCGTGTAAAATTTCTTGACGCTTATTTTTCCTTGTACTTCAGCGCAAACATAACATATAAATACCATTCAATGGCAAAAACTATAGTCTCGAGTGCCTTGAGTTCATTTATTTGCAATTTTTCAAAAATGATAACAATATTTTTGAAAAGTAGGGTCTAATTAAGTTTCTTGCATGTCTTTATTCTGAATCAAAATAAAACAATATCTATGTAAATCTTTTCCCCACTTCCTTGTCTAGATGATTATGTTGTCAAAATTGCAATATGGCTCAAATTTTTCTTATAAATAAAGTATGAACTTCTTGAAAAAAGAGAAAAAGAAGTAATCACAGAGGGTAGCTTCTTTTTTGGTTTATCATCAGGAGACTGAATGAAGTGGGTGGCATTTGGGTGGAAACAGGTTTGAATGGTGTATTAGCCAGCTTTACTCTAGACAACTGTGTAATATTGAGCTGATTATCTCGTTAAAACGGAGTGAAATATAGACTTTTGGGGCAAACAGATTGAAATTATTGAAAAAGGATTATGGGTAACAAGAGATTGGCAGCAATTATTAAAAGGCGAAAGTTGGGACAGTTCCGAAGGTAAGTTAATTTTTGGTACTTTTGTCTTATAGCCACCACACTCAAGATCTTGTATCGCGAACATGAAACAATAACCAGTTTTCATAGTCTTTATAGGGAACCAGACAATATTAGCTTTGGCTCGGTGGGAGGTAAATTTTTACTAAATCATATTATTGACTTACAAATAAAGTGAATATACCACTCGATGCCTTTTTTTATGCCCTTTCCAAATATAATAATTATTTTTTTGGGGTAATGAATTTTACCCCCACCCCTATTTATACCAATTCAATGTATATATTTGCACATTAGGGGGGTGGGGGTACATTTTATTTCTGATGTAAATGGGAGGTAAGTTTAAACTTTACCCCCACCCCCTAATGTGCAAATATATACCCTGAATTGGTATACAGGGTAGAGGTAAAATCCATTTCCGAAAAAAATGATTATTATATTTGGAAAGAGCATAAAAAAAGGCATCGAGTGGTATATTCACTTTATTCGTTAGTCAATAATATGATTTGGTAAAAATTTACCCGGTGGGAAACTAAATTGTAGTGTAGCTATATTTTAATTAAATATTTGTTGGTATTCGGGTTAGGTTAGTTTAGGATAAGTATTGGTCAATATATACGAAATCATATTATTGAGTTAGGACTAAAGTGAATACACCATTCGATGCCTTTTTTTATGCTGATTACGAATATAATAATCATTCCTATCGGAAATTCAAATTTAAACCATTTTTGAGCTCTTGAAAATGACAAAAAATAGGGTGTAAAAAGGCTAATATAGGGTGTAAAAATGCTTAAAACATTTGTTTTAAACTTACTGTTTCATAATAAATCCTTATTTTAATCCACAAGCACTGACTTTCCATGAGTAACAAGTATATAAGTTCCAAAAATTCATTTTCCAAATATTATGTATTTTTTTCTTCCTTAACGCCGAATGTTCAAGAATGCATTTTCGACGAAACGTCGAAAATATTAAACCTAACCAAACCTAACCTAACCTAACCAAACCTAACCTAACCTAATCCTTTAATATTTTCGACGGTTTGTCAAAAACGCATTCTTGAACATTCAGCGTTAAGGAAGAAAAAAATACATAATACTTGCAAAATGAATTCTTGGAATATATATACTTGTGATTATCCAACTTACTCATGGAAAGTCAGTGCTTATGGATTAAAATAAGTATTTATTATGAAACAGTAAGTTTAAAACAAAGGTTTTAAGCCTTTTTCCACGCTATATTAGCCTTTTTACACCCTATTTTTTGTCATTTTCAAGAGCTCAAAAATGGCTTAAATTTGAATTTCCGATAGGAATGACTATTATATTCGTAATCAGCATGAAAAAAAGGCATCGAATGGTGTATTCACTCTAGTCCTAACTCAATAATATGATTTCGTATATATTGACCTAAGTATTTAAGGTAAATTTTTCGTTGTTCATATTATTGACTTACGAATAAAGTAAACTTAAACCACTTGATGCCTTTTTTATGCTCTTTCCTAATATAATAATCATTTTTGTCGGGAACGAATTTTACTTTCACCCCTATAGCCTCTATACCAATTCAGGGTATATTTAGGGGTGGGGGTAAATTTTATTTCTGATATAAATGAGAGGTAAGTTTGAAACTTCCCGTTTTTGACGGGTTAATTCAAGACACCGCTAATGGAATGCATATCGTGGTTCTCATTGCGTATACGATATTTAGACTGTTGTTTTTCGGGGGTTTAGGGGGGGGGGAGGTACCTAGGTTAGGTTACTTATTCAATATATGCTGTGCTTTACCCCCCTCCCCCCCCTATTGTGCAAATGTATAGCCCAAATTTGTTTGTAAACTATTATATATTCATCCTATTTTATTTTATTTCATTAGCATTAACCAAACTTGACTTCTTTCGTGTATAACGCTGGTTTAGTTATAATGCATAAGTACCTAAAATCCATATTTTTTTCTATACTATAGGCTTGTAGCCTATTTTGTAGAACAAAACCATTCCATGTTAGTCTTATGTTCAAATTGGGGCTCCACAGAAAATGGCTGCTTACTCCAGCAGTTCGAAAAGTATTGGATGGAACAGTCTTATTCATAAGAGAGCATATTAGGTACTTATTTAGAATCCAGAAAACACGCGATGAACCACATCTATAATCCAATGAAATCCTGATGAAAAACAGGTTTCCGCTCCTTGTGAGGTATTGCTCACTCCGTGAAAAATGTTTAAACTTTAGTTTTTTGGGGTTGAAGCTTGAAGGGGCAAAAAGGTACCTAGGTCAGGTTAGGTTACGTATTTAATATATGCTAAAGCTTTACCCCCACCCCCTAATGTGCAAATATATAGCCCAAATGTTTCTAAACTACTATATTTTGTATCATACTTTGTTTTATTTCATTAGCATTAACGAAACTTCACTTTTCGCGTGTTTTATGGATTCTAAATAAATACTGCATATTATCCCCAAGAAAGAAATATCCTCCTTGAAGGAAATTCCTCCTTGGAAAGTTCCTCCCACATCAACCCCCATGTACAATGACATTCTTGCTAATATTCCCCCCAGAAAACATCCTGTGGATAATTATGCCTGGAAAATTCCCTTTATCATACTTTCATTTGAGAAAAGTCCCGTTTTTATTTAGTTTTTTATCGTTTTTCAAACCACGCCAGGAATCCCCCTCCTTAGAAGATTTTATGTCTTGACTAAGGATTTCACAAATGGGGGGGGGGGGAGGTACAAAACGCCCACTCGTTAAAATCTCCTAGGTGGATAGCAGTGGCGTCATTTCCCAAAAATCCTGTTGGGGGGGGGGGGCAAAGATGGAGCCACATTTCCCAAATCAAGTGAAAATGACAGTGAAAAATGCAAATATACACTAATGAAAACTGAACCACGGATAAACATTTTGTTCTTTTCAGGAGATGTCATACAAGGTTAAATAGTGCCTAAAATATTGTATTAAATTTTTTAACTGAATTTCTTATTGCAAATATTTACTAGACGAAATTTGATCATAGGCAGCGCCTAGCACTGCCTAAGTAAAGAACGATGTGGGCACAATGTGTTTTTTTTTTCTTCGGCCGGGCACTTCGTTTCGAGGAGTTGGACGCAGAAACTTCGAAAAGGGCTCATTCGATTTGAAATTGGAATGGCTCGTGCCCTTTTTAATAGTCGAAAGTGATTGGAGGGCAACTAGCCGCCCCCCCACGCCCATCATTCCCCCAAACACATCCAATCAAAATTTTGAGATAGCCATTTTGTTCAGTGTAGTTGATTTCCAGATAGAAAATATGTTTTTTAGGAGGACACTCCCCCACAACCCTCGGCGCAGGGGTTTTAAGTTATGCCCTGAGGGCATATAAGAACGATGTTGGCACAATGTACTATTCATTATTTTTTTCCTTTAGAGCAGGGCACTTCATATGGAAGGGGTTGTCGTAGAAAACTTCAAAAGGGGCTCATTCGATTGGAAATTGAGAGTTCTAGTGCCCTTTTTAATAGTCGAAAGTGATTGGAGGGCAACTAGCCCCCCCCAGGCCCATTATTCCCCCAAGCACATCCAATCAAAATTTTGAGATAGCCATTTTGTTCAGCGTAGTTGATTTCCAAATAAAAAAAAATGATTTTGAGGAGGACACTCCCCAAAAACCCTCAGGGCAAGGGTTTTAAGTTATGCCCTGGGGGCATATAAGGTTTTTATAGAAGGTGTTGTCGTAGAAACTTCACAACATGCTCATTCGATTGGAAATTCGAAGGGCTAGTACCCTTTTTAATAGTCGAAAGTGATTGGAGGGCAACTAGCCCCCTCCCCCCACGCCCATTATTTCCCCAAGCACATCCAATCAAAATTTTGAGATAGCCATTTTGTTCAGCATAGTTGATTTCCAGATAGAAAATATGTTTTTGAGGAGGACACTAGTAGAGTAGTAAGTTATACTTCTATAGAAGCTATAGGAATTACCATGCTATTCTATAGAAGCTATAGGAAACCATTTCTATAGAAGCTCTACAACTTTTCACGTGCACATTGTAAAAAAGTTGGCAAGCTATAAAGTGCCCAAGCATGTTTTGAAACAATAGTCAAGGTTGTATAAGAGAATTAGACTGTTTTTTTTTGCTATTGATATCAATTGCACAAGGAATTGCACAAGAATATGCAGTGTCGTTTGACGTACGCATTGTAAAAAGCGACCAAACCTTTACCTACAAAGTGGCCAAGCATGTTTTGAAACTATAGTCAAGGTTGTATAAGATAATCAGACTGGTTTTTTGTTATTGATATGAATTGCACAAGAAATGTACATTCACGCCTACAAGAATATGCATGTTCCTTCCACGTGCACATTGCAAAAAAGCTGGCAAGCTATAAAGTAATTAAACACGTTTTGCAAATTTTTAACGAATAATGTCTGAAAAGTGCATGGATGCTACAATCAGAATTGTTTGATTGACATTTGCAAAAAGGGATAAGGAATTCGCGAATTGATGATTTGGGATGTGTAGTTTGCTATTTGGACTTTTCAGAGCTAGGATTCTTAGTCTCTCATAGGTGTTTGTTGTCTGAAACCTATAGTTTGGGGTGAGTAGTTTGCTATTTCAGGCTTTTCTGAGCTAAGGTTTCTTAGTATTTCGTAGGTGTGTTTTGTCTGAAACTTATGATTTGGGGAATATAAATTACTATTTCGGGCTTTTCTGAGTTAGATTTCTTAGTCTTTCGTTGGTGTGTGTTGTCTGAAACCTATGATTTGGGATGGGTGGGTTGCTATTTTTGACTCTTCTGAGCTGGATTTCTTAGCCTTTCATAGGTGTTTGTTGTCTGAAACTTATGATTTGGGAAATATAAATTACTATTTCGGGCTTTTCTGAGTTAGATTTCTTAGTCTTTCGTTGGTGTGTGTTGTCTGAAACCTATGATTTGGGATGGGTGGGTTGCTATTTTTGACTCTTCTGAGCTGGATTTCTTAGCCTTTCATAGGTGTTTGTTGTCTGAAACCTATGATTTAGGATGGGTGGTTTGCTATTTTTGACTTTTCTGAGCTAGATTTCTTAGCCTTTCATAGGTGTGTGTTGTCTGAAACCTATGATTTGGGATGGGTTGTTTGCTATTTTTGACTTTTCTGAGCTGGACTTCTTAGCCTTTCATAGGTGTGTGTTGTCAGAAAATTATGATTTGGGATGTGTAGTTTGCTATTTAGACTTTTTAGAGCAAGGATTCTTAGTCTCTCATAGGTGTTTGTTGTCTGAAACCAATAGTTTGGGATGAGTAGTTTGCTCTTTCAGGCTTTTATGAGCTAGGTTTCCTACTATTTCGTAGGTGTGTGTTGTCTGAAACTTATGATTTTGGATATGTAAATTACTATTTCGGGCTGTTCAGAGCTAGATTTCTTAGTCTTTCGTTGGTGTGTGTTGTCTGAAACCTATGATTTGGGATGGGTGGGTTGCTATTTTTGACTTTTCTGAGCTGGATTTCTTAGCCTTTCATAGGTGTGTGTTGTCTGAAACCTATGATTTAGGATGGGTGGTTTGCTATTTTTGACTTTTCTGAGCTAGATTTCTTAGCCTTTCATAGGTGTGTTTTGTCAGAAAATTATGATTTGGGATGTGTAGTTTGACATTTGGACTTTTCAGAGCTAGGATTCTTAGTCTCTCATAGGTGTTTGTTGTCTGAAACCTATAGTTTGGGGTGAGTAGTTTGCTATATCGGGCTTTTCTGAGCTAGATTTCTTAGTCTTTCGTTGGTGTGTGTTGTCTGAAACTCATGATTTGGGATATGTAAATTACTATTTCGGGCTTTTCTGAGCTAGATTTCTTAGTCTTTCGTTGGTGTGTGTTGTCTGAAACCTATGATTTGGGATGGGTGGGTTGCTATTTTTGACTTTTCTGAGCTGGATTTCTTAGCCTTTCATAGGTGTGTGTTGTCTGAAACCTATGATTTGGGATGGGTGGTTTGCTATTTTTGACTTTTCTGAGCTTGACTTCTTAGCCTTTCATAGGTGTGTTTTGTCAGAAAATTATGATTTGGGATGTGTAGTTTGCTATTTGGACTTTTCAGAGCTAGGATTCTTAGTCTCTCATAGGTGTTTGTTGTCTGAAACCTATAGTTTGGGGTGAGTAGTTTGCTATTTCGGGGTTTTCTGAGCTAGATTTCTTAGTCTTTCGTTTGTGTGTGTTGTCTGAAACCTATGATTTGGGATGGGTGGATTGCTATTTTTGACTTTTCTGAGCTGGGTTTCCTAGGCTTTCATAGGTGTGTGTTGTCTGAAACCTATGATTTAGGATGGGTGGTTTGCTATTTTTGACTTTTCTGAGCTGGATTTCTTAGCCTTTCATAGGTGTGTTTTGTCAGAAAATTATGATTTGGGATGTGTAGTTTGCTATTTGGACTTTTCAGAGCTAGGATTCTTAGTCCCTCATAGGTGTTTGTTGTCTGAAACCTATAGTTTGGGGTGAGTAGTTTGCTATTTCAGGCTTTTCTGAGCTAGGTTTCTTAGTCTTTCGTTGGTGTGTGTTGTCTGAAACCTATAATTTGGGATGGGTGGATTGCTATTTTTGACTTTTTCTGAGCTGGATTTCTTAGCCTTTCATAGGTGTGTGTTGTCTGAAACCTATGATTTAGGATGGTTGGTTTGCTATTTTTGACTTTTCTGAGCTAGATTTCTTAGCCTTTCATAGGTTGTGTGTTGTCTGAAACCTATGATTTGGGATGGGTGATTTGCTATTTTTGACTTTTCTGAGCTGGATTTCTTAGCCTTTCATAGGTGTGTGTTGTCAGAAAATTATGATTTGGGATGTGTAGTTTGCTATTTGGACTTTTCAGAGCTAGGATTCTTAGTCTCTCATAGGTGTTTGTTGTCTGAAACCAATAGTTTGGGATGAGTAGTTTGCTATTTCAGGCTTTTATGAGCTAGGTTTCCTACTATTTCGTAGGTGTGTGTTGTCTGAAACTTATGATTTGGGATATGTAAATTACTATTTCGGGCTTTTCTGAGCTAGATTTCTTAGTTTTTCGTTGGTGTGTGTTGTCTGAAACCTATGATTTGGGATGGGTGGATTGCTATTTTTGACTTTTCTGAGCTGGGTTTCTTAGCCTTTCATAGGTGTGTGTTGTCTGAAACCTATGATTTGGGATGGGTGGTTTGCTATTTTTGACTTTTCTGAGCTGGATTTCTTAGCCTTTCATAGGTGTGTGTTGTCAGAAAATTATGATTTGGGATGTGTAGTTTGCTATTTGGACTTTTCAGAGCTAGGATTCTTAGTCTCTCATAGGTGTTTGTTGTCTGAAACCAATAGTTTGGGATGAGTAGTTTGCTATTTCAGGCTTTTATGAGCTAGGTTTCTTAGTCTTTCGTAGGTATGTGTTGTCTGAAACCTATAAAAATAAACTATTTCCGTAAAATCTGAGCTAATAAGGGTTTTTGACTGTAAACTCCAGTTTTGTGTAAGAAAATCATGGAAAATACATTTCGTTGACTCATAGGTGAAACTTAAGCCCAGTTATGGATTGAAAAATAAACTATTTCTATAAAATCTGAGCTAATAAGGGTTTTTACCTTAAACTCTAGTTTTTTGTAAGAAAAATTTTGGAAAATACAATTCTCTGGTTCAAATGTGAAACTTAACTCCAGTTATGAATCGAAAAATAAACTATTTCTGTAAAATCTGAGTTAATAGGGGTTTTGACCATAAACTGTAGTTTTTTTTGTAAGAAAATTATGGAAAATACAATTCTCTGGGTCAAATGTGAAACTTAAGTCCAGTTATAGATCGAAAAATAAACTATTTCTGTAAAATCTGAGCTAATAAGGGTTTTTGACCGTAAACTCTAGTTTTTTGTAAGAAAATTATGGAAAATACAATTCTCTGGTTCAAATGTGAAACTTAACTCCAGTTATGAATCGAAAAATAAACTATTTCTGTAAAATCTGAGTTAATAGGGGTTTTGACCGTAAACTCTAGTTTTTTTTTGTAAGAAAATTATGGAAAATAAAATTCTCTGGTTCAAATGTGAAACTTAAGTCCAGTTATGGATCGAAAAATAAACTATTTCTGTAAAATCTGAGCTAATAAGGGTTTTTGACCGTAAACTCTAGTTTTTTGTAAGAAAATTATGGAAAATACAATTCTCTGGTTCAAATGTGAAACTTAAGTCTATTTTTGGATCGAAAAATAAAACTATTTCCGTAAAATCTGAGCTAATAAGGGTTTTTGACCGTAAACTCTAGTTTCTTGTAAGAAAATTATGGCAAATACAATTCTCTAGTTCAAATTTGAAACTTAAGTCCAGTTTTGGATACTCATAATGATGAGGACTGATAGTTCTAATTCAATATTTTTTTCATAAGAACAAACTTTTTTTTAAACCTCGAAATTATTCAACTTTATTTATTTTTTTTTGTACGTATCTTAAAATGACCAAATATGCTTACGGCTCTAACAATTGTTCTCTATGATTGGTCAGAGACACGATATGGCTTTCCCAGTGGTATTCTATGTCTGGTTATCGACACTACCTAGTCTATTGCACATATTAAATCAGTATTTTTTACGCAGTGGAACGATAAACACATAAGTCATATCTTTAAAAAAAAAGTGAAGATGGAGCATTTTAATAAAGTGTTTTCACACAACAAGGTTATTGTAGCATTGATTGCCGACAAGGAGAAGTATTTAAACTATGAAACAAGTACAAGTGGTAGCACTATTGGAAATGTATGCATGCATTGTCATGACAGTAAGGAATTAAATTTCTTTGGAATACCGAAAAAATTCAACTCTTATGTTGGTGGTTATGCGAGATTGAGATCTCCAGAGATGATTGCACTCAAAGAGAATGCCAACATAAAAATAATCGTTGATGATAGAGGACAACTCCTTGCTACTCTTGCAGGTAACACATTACCTACTGATACATCCAATCGTCACCTTTCGGGTATTAGCATTCAACGGAAGATCAGTAAAAGAAATGCCTACTCTTCTACTAATATCGTAAACCCTATCTTTTATACGTGCCGAAACTGTTACTTGTGTAAAAATAATGTGATAATAGACAGTGAAATTGTCAGAAAAATAAAAGCATTGGTCAGAAAATTCACTATGGAATATAAAGATGAATCGATGAAAAACAGAGCACCCGCAACGTTACTGCCATTGATCAAACAGTCAATGATCAAATAATACCCGAGACGAAAACATATCGAGCTGTTGGATAGACACCAATAAACTTGTCTATGAACTCAAAATGATAATGATTTATTCTAATGATTGAGACTAGGAGAAGACAATATCCTGTAATTCAAGAGAGAACATGGTGAGCTATTTGATGAACAGATCAAATGTCCAAAGTTAATCATTGATATTAATATGTATCATAATATATTTTTGTATTATATTCTACATAAGCATTATTTCATAAAAATATACTTGCTTACATTGTTTATTGTTTCTATTTTAAGATTAAGGCCTAGCATATCAACTTAAATGTCTAATAAAAAAACGTCAGGAAGATGTAAGAAAAGGAATTTGCATACATCTATTGTCCAAAACATGGATAACATCTGACAAAATCTTCGTATCGGCCTGATATAAATTGTTATCAACTCCGTTGTTGGATATCTCATTATGAAAAAATTGTAAGTAAGCCTTAACAACTCTTTCTTGATCACTCTCTGGATACACAATACATAAATTTAATTAATGAAATTATGAGAAAAATTTAAGTAAGTACAAACTCTTTCTTGAATCACAGGCTTGGATACACATGTAGAAATTTATTTATGAATTATTCAAAAATTGTAAGTATGTAGCTAATTCTTTCTGATTCGCCTCCCTGGATAAATAAACCGACATTTCTTCAGAAATATGCACAAATTCTAAAGTAAGTAACAGACTCGTTCTTGAATCATCTCTTGGATACACAATGCAGAAATTTTTCTTTTAAGAACTTATGAACAATTGCACAGCAAGTGCAAACTCCTTTCCTGTTCACCTCTTGGATACGCCGGCAGAAACTATTTAAGAAACATGAAAATTGTAAGTAAGTAATAAACAAATATTTTCTTGAGTCACCTCTTGATAACAATAAGAAATTCAGTTAAAGAATTATGAAAATTGTAAGTAAGTAGCAAATTCTTTCTTGAATTCGCCTACTGATGAACACAACACATTTCGTTTCAAGAAATTATACAAAATTCTAAGTAATTTTAGAAACTCTTTATTGTTTTCACTCTTGATACAACATCAGAGATTTCATTTCAAGACTTATGAAAAGAATTCTCGTAACGTAACAATTTCTTTCCTTGAAGTCCCCTCTTGGTTACACAATACGGAAATTTCCTCATGAATTATGAATATTTGTAATTAAGTACGGACTCTTTATTGATTTCACCTCTGGATACACAATACAGATACTTCATTCAGAAATTATGACAATCGCAAGTCAGTACTAACTCTTTTTGTTTTCCTCCTCCTCTGGATGCAACAATACATAAAATTTAATTCAGGAAATATGAAAAACATTGCAAACTAAACTCTTTCTTGACCTCGCTTCCTGGACAGACGATTACAGCTATGTTATTCAGAAATTATGAAAAAAATTGTAAGTAAGTATCAACTGTTTCCTTGAATTCTCCTCCTGATGCACATACGATATTTCATTCAGAAATTATAAAAAAAAAATTGTAAGTAAGTACAACTCTTTCTTGAATACACCTCTTGATACACAATACAAAATTTCATTCAGAAGTAGATAAATTCTAAGTAAGTACAATCTCTTTCTTTAAGGGCCCCCTCCTTGGATACTCAATATTACGGAAATTTCATTCGTAAATTATGAGAAGTAAAAATTCCAGGGAAGTAACCAATCTCTTTCTGAAGCTCCCCTCTTGTATACAAAAACAATTCAATTCCAAAGAAATTAGACAAATTCTAAGTAAGTAACAAACTACTTCTTAATTCACCGTTTGCAATGCACAATCGGAGATTTAAAATTCGATGGGACCTCTACCGTTATCAAATACTTTTGAACTACATTCTAGTTTGCTTTACCTTTTCCTGGACCTTTCCAAACGAGCGGGATTCACTGTCTCCTAACACTTTGCAAAAAAGGGGAAATGCAGTTACGACTGGGATATCCCTACAACATTTTGTTTCAACTCATGTTTTCAAATC
Source organism: Artemia sinica (assembly GCA_027921565.1). Lineage (NCBI taxonomy): Eukaryota > Metazoa > Arthropoda > Branchiopoda > Anostraca > Artemiidae > Artemia > Artemia sinica. The sequence continues at coordinate 727,008 of JAPEVW010000064.1, read as the reverse complement.
CAGACTGGTTTTTAGACAACCCCCTATTTTTTGGGCCAATCTAGAGACATCCGCGGTTGCTCAATATAGCGATAACTTGATTGGTGATTGGTTACACACCAGCGGACGGCGCATACAATAGTGCGAGAGACATGTGCCAAAGTCGACATAGCTTTATTTTCATTTTTTAAGGTTAATTTGACGAGGTTACGTGCGCGCACGTAACCTCGTCTAAATTAACCTTAAAAAATGAAATAAAGCTATGTCGACTTTGCATGTCTCTCTCACTATGTATGCGCCGTCGCGGTGTGTAACCAATCACCAATCAAGTTATCGTATATTGAGCAACCTCCGCTGTCTCTGATTGGCCCCTAAAAAATGGGTGTTGTCTAAAAAACCAGTCTGGTTGAAAACGTGAAGTTGAAACAAACTTGTGTGGGGAATCCCCGTTCGTACTGCTCACTTTTTTGCAATGTGTAGGAACCAGTGGGGAATCCCCGCTCGTTTGGAAAGGTACCAAGGAAAGGCAAACAAATAGCATGTAGTTTCAAAACGTATTTGATCACGTGTAGAGGTCCCATAGAATGAAATTTCTGTATTGTGCATGCAAACGGCGAATTCAAGAATGAGTTTGTTACTTACTTAGAATTTTGTCATAATTTCTTGAATGAAATTTCCGTATTGTGTATCCAAGAGGGGACTTCAAGAAAGATATTGTTACTTACCTGGAATTTTCTCATAATTTCTTGAATGAAATTTCCGTATCGTTTTGCGTATCCAAGAGGGTCTTCAAGAAAGAGATTGTTTCTTACTTAGAGTTTTCTCATGATTTTTTGAATGAAATTTCCGTATTGTGTATCCAAGAGGTGTATTCAAGAAAGAGTTTGTTACTTACTTACATTTTTTTTTATAATTTCTTGAATGAAATATCTGTATTGTGCATCCAGGAGGAGAATTCAAGAAACAGTTTGCTACTTACTTACAATTTTTTCATAATTTCTTGAATAAAATTGCTGTATTGTCTGTCCAGGAAGCGAGTTCAAGAAAGAGTTTGTTTGCAATGTTTTTCATAATTTCCTGAATTAAATTTCTGTATTGTGCATCCAAGAGGAGAAAACAATAAAGAGTTTGTTACTTACTTGCGATTTTTTCATAATTTCTTGAATGAAGTATCTGTATTGTGTATCGAAGAGGTGAAATCAATAAAGAGTTTGTTACTTACTTACAAATATTTTCATAATTTCTTGAATGAAATTTCCGTATTGTGTATCCAAGAGTGGACTTCAAGAAAGAAATTGTTACTTACTGAGAATTTTTTCATAATTTCTTGAATGAAATTTCTACATCGTGTATCTAAGACGTGAAAACAATAAAGAGTTTGTTACTTACTTAGAATTTTGTCATAATTTCTTGAACGAAATGTCTTTTTGTTTATCCAGCAGGCGAATTCAAGAAAGAATTTGCTACTTACTTACAATTTTTTCATAATTTCTTTAATGAAATTTCTGCATTGTGTATCCAAGAGGTGACTTCAAGAAAGAATTTGTTACTTACTTACTTAAAAAATTTTCATAGTTTCTTAAATGAAGTTTCTGCATTGTGTATCAAAGAGGTGGCTTCAGGAAAGAGTTTGTTACTTGCTTACAATTTTTTCATAATTTCTTGAATGAAATTTCTGCATTGTGTATCCAAGAGGTGGCCTTCAAGAAAGAGTTTGTTACTTACTTAGAATTTTGTCATAATTTCTTGAATGAAATGTCTTTTTTATTTATCCAGGAGGCGAATTCAAGAAAGAATTTGCTACTTACTTACAATTTTTTGATAATTTCTTAAATAAAATTTCTGCATTGTGTATCCAAGAGGTGACTTCAAGAAAGAGTTTGTTACTTACTTACAATTTTTTTTCATAATTTCCTTAATTAAATTTCTGTATTGTGTATCCAAGAGGTGAATTCAAGAAAGAGTTTGTTACTTACTTACTTACAATTTTTTTATAATGACATATCCAACAACGGATGTTGATAAATAATTTATTCATTCTGATACGAAGATTTTGTCAATGTTATCCCATGTGTTTGACAATAGATGTATGCAAATTTATTATGATACATTATTAATATCAATGATTAACTTTGGACATTTTGAATCTGTTCCATAAAATAGTTCACCATGTTCTCTCTTGATATTATAGCTATTGTCTTCTCTTAGTTCGTAATCAGTAGAATAATCATTATTCCATTTTGAGTCATACACAATTTTTACTGGTGTCTCATCAACAGGCTCAGTATGTTTTTCGTCTTTGGTCTTTATTTGGTTCATTGACTGTTTGATCAATGGCAGTAACGTTTGCTGGTGCTTTGTTTTTCATCGATTCATCTTTATATTCCATAGTGATATTTTCTGACAATGCCCTTTTTATTTTTCTGGCAATTTCACTGTCTATTATCACATTATTTTTACACAGGTAACAGTTTCGGCACGTAGACAAGATATGGTTTACGATATTAGTAGAAGAGTAGACCTTTCTTTTATTGATCTTCCGTTGAATGCTAATACCCGAAAGGTGACGATTTGATGTATCAGTAGGTAATGTGTTACCTGCAAGAGTAGCAAGGAGTTGTTCTCTATCGTCAACGATTATTTTATGTTGGCATTCTCTTTGAGTGCAATCATCTCTGGAGATCTCAATCTCGCATAACCACCAACATAAGAGTTGAATTTTTTCGGTATTCCAAAGAAATTTAATTCTTTACTGTCATGACAATGCATGCATACATTTCCAATAGTGCTACCAATTGTACTTGTTTCATAGTTTCAATACTTCTCCTTGTCGGCATTCAATGCTATAATAACCTTGTTATGTGAACACACTTATTAAAATGCTCCATCTTCACTTTTTTTTTAAGATATGACTTATGTGTTTATCGATCCACTGCGTAAAAAATACTGATTTAATACGTGCAATAGACTAGGTAGTGTCGATAACCAGACATAGAATACCACTGGGAAAGCCATATCGTGTCTCTGACCAATCATAGAGTACAATTGTTAGAGCCGTAAGCATATTTGGTCATTTTAAGATACGTACAAAAAAAATAAATAAAGTTGAATATTTCGAGGTTTAAAAAAAGTTTGTTCTTATGAAAAAAATATTGAATTAGAACTATCAGTCCTCATCATTACGAGTATCCAAAACTGGACTTAAGTTTCACATTTGAACTAGAGAATTGTATTTGCCATAATTTTCTTACAAGAAACTAGAGTTTACAGTCGAAAACCCTTATTAGCTCAGATTTTACGGAAATAGTTTTATTTTTCGATCCAAAAATAGACTTAAGTTTCACATTTGAATCAGAGAATTGTATTTTCCATAATTTTCTTACAAGAAACTAGAGTTTACGGTCAAAAAACCCTTATTAGCTCAGATTTTACGGAAATAGTTTATTTTTCGATCCATAACTGGACTTAAGTTTCACATTTGAACCAGAGAATTGTATTTTCCATAATTTTCTTACAAAAAAACTAGAGTTTACGGTCAAAACCCCTATTAACTCAGATTTTACAGAAATAGTTTATTTTTCGATTCATAACTGGAGTTAAGTTTCACATTTGAATCAGAGAATTGTATTTTCCATAATTTTCTTACAAAAACTAGAGTTTACGGTCAAAACCCTTATTAGCTATGATTTTACAGAAATAGTTTATTTTTCGATCCATAACTGGACTTAAGTTTCACATTTGAACCAGAGAATTGTATTTTCTATAATTTTCTTACAAAAAAAACTAAAGTTTACGGTCAAAACCCCTATTAACTCAGATTTTACAGAAATAGTTTATTTTTCGATTCATAACTGGAGTTAAGTTTCACATTTGAACCAGAGAATTGTATTTTCCATAATTTTCTTACAAAAAACTAGAGTTTACGGTCAAAAACCCTTATTAGCTCAGATTTTATAGAAATAGTTTATTTTTCGATCCATAACTGGGCTTAAGTTTCACCTATGAGTCAACGAAATATATTTTCCATGATTTTCTTACACAGAACTAGAGTTTACGGTCAAAAACCCTTATTAGCTCAGATTTTACGGAAATAGTTTATTTTTATAGATTTTAGACAACACAGCTCAGAAAAGTCAAAAATAGCAATCCACGCATCCCAAATCATAGGTTTCAGACAACACACACCAACGAAAGACTAAAAAATCTAGCTCAGAAAAGCCCGAAATAGTAATTTACATATCCCAAATCATAAGTTTCAGACAACACACACCTACGAAATAGTAGGAAACCTAGCTCATAAAAGCCTGAAATAGCAAACTACTCATCCCAAACTATTGGTATCAGACAACAAACACCTATGAGAGACTAAGAATCCTAGCTCTGAAAAGTCCAAATAGCAAACTACACATCCCAAATCATAATTTTCAGACAATACACACCTATGAAAGGCTAAGAAATCTAGCTCAGAAAAGTCAAAAATAGCAAACCACCCATTCCAAATCATAGGTTTCAGACAATACACACCTATGAAAGGCTAAGAAATCTAGCTCAGAAAAGTCTAAAATAGCAAACCACCCATCCCAAATCATAGGTTTCAGACAACACACACCAACGAAATACTAAGAAATCTAGGTCAGAAAAGCCCGAAATAGTAATTTACATATCCCAAATCCTGAGTTTCAGACAACACACACCAACGAAAGACTAAGAAATCTAGCTCAGAAAAGCCCGAAATAGCAAACTACTCACCCCAAACTATAGGTTTCAGACAACAAACACCTATGAGAGACTAAGAATCCTAGCTCTGAAAAGTCCAAATATCAAACTACACATCCCGAATCATAATTTTCAGGCAACACACACCAACGAAAGACTAAGAAATCTAGCTCAGAATAGCCCGAAATAGTAATTTACATATCCCAAATCATAAGTTTCAGACAACACACACCTACGAAATAGTAGGAAACCTAGCTCATAAAAGCATGAAATAGCAAACTACTCATCCCAAACTTTTGGTTTTAGACAACAAACACCTATGAGAGACTAGGAATCCTAGCTCTGAAAAGTCCAAATAGCAAACTACATATCCCAAATCATAATTTTCTGACAACACACACCTATGAAAGTCTAAGAAATCCAGCTCAGAAAAGTAAAAAATAGCAAACCACCCATTCCAAATCATAGGTTTCAGACAACACACACCTATGAAAGGCTAAGAAATCTAGCTCAGAAAAGTCAAAAATAGCAAACTACCCATCCTAAATCATAGGTTTCAGACAACACACACCTATGAAAGGCTAAGAAATCCAGATCAGAAAAGTCAAAAATAGCAACCCACCCATCCCAAATCATAGGTTTCAGACAACACACACCAACGAAAGACTAAGAAATCTAGCTCAGAAAAACCCGAAATAGTAATTTACATATCCCAAATCATAAGTTTCAGACAACACACACCTACGAAATAGTAGGAAACCTAGCTCATAAAAGCCTTAAATAGCAAACTACTCATCCCAAACTATTGGTTTCAGACAACAAACACCTATGAGAGACTAAGAATCCTAGCTCTGAAAAGTCCAAATAGCAAACTACACATCCCAAATCATAATTTTCTGACAACACACACCTATGAAAGGCTAAGAAATCCAGCTCAGAAAAGTCAAAAATAGCAAACCACCCATCCCAAATCATAGGTTTCAGACAACACACACCTATGAAAGGCTAAGAAATCTAGCTCAGAAAAGTCAAAAATAGCAAACCACCCATGCTAAATCATAGGTTTCAGACAACACACACCTATGAAAGGCTAAGAAATCCAGCTCAGAAAAGTCAAAAATAGCAACCCACCCATCCCAAATCATAGGTTTCAGACAACACACACCAACGAAAGACTAAGAAATCTAGCTCAGAAAAGCCCGAAATAGTAATTTACATATCCCAAATCATAAGTTTCAGACAGCACACACCTACGAAATACTAGGAAACCTAGCTCAAAAAAGTCAAAAATAGCAATCCACCCATCCCAAACCATAGGTTTCAGACAACACACACCAACGATAGACTAAGAAATCTGGCTATGAAAGCCTGAAATAGTAATTTACACACCCCAAATCATAAGTTTCAGACAACACACAACTACGAAATACTAAGAAACCTTAGCTCAGAATAGGCTGAAATAGCAAACTACTTACCCCAAACTATAGGTTTCAGACAACAAACACCTATGAGAGACTAAGAATCCTAGCTCAGAAAAGTCCAAATAGCAAACTACATATCCAAAATCATCAATTCGCGAATTCCTTATCCCTTTTTGCAAATTTCAGTCAAACAATTCTGATTGTAGCATCCATGCACTTTTCAGACATTTCTCGTTAAAAATTTTCAAAACATGTTTAATCACTTTATCTCTTGCCAGCTTTTTTGCAATGTGAACGTGGAAGGAACATGCATATTCTTGTAGGCGTGAATGTACATTTCTTGTGCAATTCATATCAATAACAAAATACCAGTCTGATTATCTTATACAACCTTGAATATAGTTTCAAAACATGCTTGGCCACTTGTAGGTAAAGGATGGTCGCTTTTTACAATGCTTACGTCAAACGACACTGCATATTCTTGTGCAATTCCTTGTGCAATTGATATCAATAGCAAAAAAAAACAGTCTAATTCTCTTATACAACCTTGACTATTGTTTCAAAACATGCTTGGGCACTTTATAGCTTGCCAGCTTTTTTACAATGTGCACTTGAAAAGGTGTAGAGCTTCTATAGAAATGTTTTCCTATAGCTTATATAGAATAGCATGGTAATTGCTATAGCTTCTATAGAAGTATAACTTACTACTCTACTGACACTCCCCCCCATTCCTCAGGGCAAGGGTTTTAAGTTATGCCCTGGGGGCATATAAGGTTTTTTAAAGAAGGCGTTGTCGTTGAAACCTCAAAACAGGCTCATTCGATTGGAAATTCGAAGGGCTGGTGCCCTTTTTAATAGTCAAAAGTGATTGGAGGGCAACTAGCCCCCCCCATACCCATCATTCCCCCAAGCACATCCAATCAAAATTTTGAGATAGCCATTTTGTTCAGCGTAGTCGATTTCCAGATAGAAAATATGTTTTGAGGAGGACACTCCCCCACAACCCTCGGGGCAAGGGTTTTAAGTTATGCCCTGGGGGCATATAAGGTTTTTATAGAAGGCGTTGTCGTAGAAACTTCAAAAAAGGCTCATTCGATTGGAAATTCAAAGGGCTAGTGCCCTTTTTAATAGTCAAAAGTGATTTGAGGGCAACTATCCCCCCACGCCAATATTTTCCCCAAACACATCCAATAAGTTTTGAGATAGCCATTTTGTTCAGCGTAGTTGATTTCCAGATAGAAAATATGTTTTTGTGGAAGACACTCCCCCACAGCCCATAGGGCAAGGGTTTTAAGTTATGCCCTGGGGACATATAAGGTTCTTAAAGAAGGCGTTGCCGTAGAAACTTCAAAAAAAGCTCATTCGATTGGAAATTCAAAGGGCTAGTGCCCTTTTTAATAGTCGAAAATGATTGAAGGGCAACTAGCCCCCCTGCTCCCCCACACCCACCATTCCCCCAAACACATCCAATAAAAATTGTGAGATAGCCACTTTCTTCGGCGTAGTTGATTTCCAGATAGAAAATATATTTTAGAGGAGGACACTCCCCCACAACCCTCAGGGCAAGGAATATAAGTTATGCCCTGGGGGCATATAAGGTTTTTATTGAAATATTTGTCGTAGAAACTTGAAAAAGGGCTCATTCGATTTGAAATTCAAAGGGATAGTACCCTTTTTAATAGTCGAAAGTGATTCGAGGGCAACTAACCCCCCTCTCACGCCCACCATTTTCCCAAACACATCCAATCATAATTTTTAGATAGCCAGTTTATTCAACGTAGTTGAAAATTTTGGAAATTAGGTCTTTAAGGATGACAACCTCTCCCCCACAGCCCTCAGGGCAAGAGTTGTAAGTTATGCCCTGGGGCATATAAAGTTTTTATTGGAAGCGTTGTCGTAGAAACTTCAAAAGGGCTCATTCAATTGGAAATTGAAAGGGCTTGTGCCTTTTTAATAGTTGAAAGTGATTGGATAGCGACTAACACCCCTCTCACGCCCACCATTTTCCAAAACACATCCAATCAAAATTTTGAGAAATCCATTTTGTTCAACGTAGTTGAACGTTCTGGAGATTTGGTCTTTTAGGATGATAACCCCCTCAGAGCCCTCAGTGCAAGGGTTGTAAGTTATGCCCTGGGGGCATATAAGGTTTATATAGAAAGTTGTATAAATCATAGGCAGCAGGATCGCGCTGCCTAAGTAAAGAACGGGGACACTCGAGAACAAGACAAGAAACGGGGACTAAGTAAAGAGGAGGACACTCTCCCACAACCCTCAGGGCAAGGGTTTTACGTTATGCCCTGGGGTATATAAGAAAGATGTTGGCACAATGAATTATTTATTAATTTTTTCCTTTAGTGCAGGGCACTTCGTATCGAAGAAGTTGTCGTAGAAACTTCGAAAAGCGCTCATTCACTTGGAAATTGGAGTGGCTTGTGCCCTTTTTAATAGTCGAAAGTGATTGGAAGGCGACTAACACCCCTCTCACGCCCACCATTTCCTCAAACACATCCAATCAAAATTTTAGATAGCCATGTTGTTTAACGTAGTTGATAGTTCTGGAATTTCAGTCATAGAGGATGACAGCCACCCTAGCAGACCTTAGGGTAAGGGTTGTAATTAATGTCCTGGGGGCATATAAGGTGTTTATAGAAAGCATTGTCGTTTCCAAAAGGGCTCATTAGATTGAAAATCGAAAGGCCTAGTGCCCTTTTAATAGTCGAAAGTGATTGGAAGGCTTGAAAAATTTATAGTAAAGATCGAGGTGGGTATAATGTATTATTTTTGTTGTTGTTGTTGTTTAGACCAGGGCACTTCGCATCGAAGGAGTTGTCGTGGGAACTTTGAAAAGGGCTCATTCGATTGAAAATAGAAAGGGCTGATGCCCTTTTTAATAGTCGAAAGTGATTTGAGGGCAACTAATCCCCCTTCCACTCCCACCCTCCCACGCCCATCCTCCCACGCCAACCCTCCCATTTCTGCTCTTAAAATTTAACCAAATAAAAATAGCGTAAGTGTATCCAAGCTATCAAAGAAAGTAAACAGATTTTTCTGCGAATGGTATCAAGTTTTCCATTTCAGGTCAGCTAGAGGAGGTATGAAACTAAATTCAACAGTGCTATTTGTGTCCAGATTTTTAAAAGGACGTATATTGTTAAAAATTGATGAAAATTTTTCTCAAAGCATACAAATAGCAGGTCAAACTATAAAGTCTTAAAAAACGAAAAGATTTAAAGTATTATTTTCTTTTCCCCTGAAAAGACTATGTCAATATAAAACGAACAGAAATTAATTAAAAAAAACTTTTTCCGCAAAATAAGTTTTTCAAAGAAAAGTAAAGAACTCCATTAAACAAAAAATGAGCAAAAATAAAATCAATTAATCTACCAAGCGTGAAACTACCACAAATCAGCATCGATAAATAAATGAAACCCTAAACGAACAGAAATTACAATAATTAACCGAGTCAAACTCAAAATGTGCAGAAATTAACATAAGTTGTAAGCAAAACCCCTATGCCTTCCTAAGGCCAGAACAAAATTAGCACTTTACTGAAAAAATACAAATGAATGTGCATTTTCAGTTTAATATACATATACTGATATTTAGTAATCAAAATGTTAATATTAATTGATTTATTAAAGTTATAAAAGTAAAAACATTTATATTTTTTCAGTAAAGTGCAAATTTTGTTCTGACCTTTGGAAGGCATAGGGGTTTTGCGCACAACTTATGTTAATTTCTGCTCGTTTTGAGTTGTGCCGGGAAATCTTCCTCTCTCCTCTGTGAATAATTCCCCCCTCCACAAGCAAAAATTCCTCCATGGAATTATTCCTCCTTCGTAAAATCTTCCTCCACCATGACAAATCCATCCTTGCTGGAAGTTCCAACCAGAAATTTTCTTGCGAACAATTTCGTCTAGAAAATTCTCTTTAGCCTACTTTCGTTTAAAAAAAGACTTGTTTTTCACTTAATTTTTAATCGTTTTTCAAATCATTTGGGAAAAACTCTTCGATAAGAAATTTTTCCTTGAAATTCTATGCTCCAAATGGAAAATTTCTCCCGCGGAAAAGTCTCCCATGATGAATATCTCTTATGGAAAATTCCACCTTGAAGAATTTCTTCCACGGAAAACTTCGTCATTGAGAATCTCTCCTGTTGGAAATCCGCCCTCCCACCAAAAAATTCCCCTGACAATTTTAACTTCTCATAAAATTTCACGCGGACAATGTTCCCTGAATATCTAGATGAGAAATTTAATCGACAAAGAGAAAGTAAGATAAATTTCGTATAGGAGCTTTGGTAAATTCTTCCGTGTAATATTTCCCCTTGTAAGTTCATCCCCAGAAACTTCCCTGTCCACGGAAAATTCTCATTGTGGAAAATTCCCCTTGGAAAATTTCCCTTTCCTAAAAAATGTCGGTTTATTCCCAAATACCAAATACTATATGTAAAAAATAGGCAAAACCCATAACTTATAGCTCTTTCCCCAGGTGCTGTGGGGGGGGGGATCATGACAATTTCCCCAGAACATATACATAAAAATTTAAATTGGTAAGGAGAGAGTAGGACAAATTTCTTAAGGGGTTCTGACACATTTTCTATGTAGAATTTCCCCTTGTAAGTTCATCCCCGGAAGCTTCCCTACCCATGGAAAATTCTACCCGAGGAAAATTCTCCCATAGAAAATTTATCTCTCCAAAAAATGTCTGTTTACTTAGAAATAAAAAATACTATACGAGTAGATTGCTGTTCCATTTCTATAGCGCTATGTTCCCTCCCATGCTATTCTATAGCGCTATGTTCCTCCCTATGTTATTCTATGGAACCTCTACAGTAGAGGTGACCCTAAAGCTCCGATTGCCCACCCCTGCTGCCACCTACAACTTTTTTACATAATTTATGTCTGTTTGTTGTCAGTGAGAATGAAAAAACAGGAACTTTGTCACTTTCATGGACTATAGAGTCATTAGGGAGAACACGTGGTTAATGGGGTCAATGTTATTGTTGTTGTTTTCGGCACGCGATAGAGTCATTAGAGAGAACACGTGGTTAATGGGGTCAATGTTGTTGTTGTTGTTTTGGGCACGCGATAGAGTCATAAGGGGGAACACGTGGTTAATGGGGTCAGTGTTGTTGTTGTTGTTTTGGGCACGAGATAGAGTCATAAGGGAGAACACGTGGTTAATGGGGTCAATGTTGTTATTGTTGTTGTTTTGGGCACGCTCTCAGCGAATACCAAGGTCAATGTTGTTGTTGTTGTTGTTTTGGGCACGCTCGAGCCAAATATTATGAGTTTTCGGAGAACACCTGTGCTGTCAGTCATTGATCAAATTGTTTCCAGGGAATGTCTGACAGATGACGTAAAGTTAATTAATGTCTTTGGAGTTCGAACAGAAATGTCTCCGGGCAAAGTTTAGATCACACATGACAGATGATATCATGATTGATTGATTGACATGAAAGGGGAATTAATTTGTTGTTCTAAAGAGAATTGATTCACGAAAGGAAATTAATTTGGATTTCGAACAGAAATGTCACCGGGCAAAGTTTAGATCACACATGACAGATGATGTCATGATTGATTGATTGACATGAAAGGGGAATTAATTTGTTGTTCTAAAGAGAATTGATTCACGAAAGGGGAATTAATTTGGAGTTCTAACAAGAGAATCGTTTCCGAGGCAAAGTTTAGATCTTAGCGATGAATTGTTTTAGCGCGGGAATCAGGTTTCCAAATAATTGAAATGTGCCAGCGCAGGGATGCCAAACAAAAGGAACACGCTGAATTACGTTTAGGGATTATTTGGGCGAAACCCTTTTAGCCATTTTATGGAATTATTTCGACGAAACAGTTAGAGACATTATAAAATATGATTTTTGAAGAGGTTTTAGAAGAGAATTTAATGGTGAAACTCTGTGGTCGTTATAATACACAAGTTCCATTTGAACAGTGTTGTGAGATCCTCTACCACAACCCCAAAGGGCTCCGATCCCCCTACCCCAACCCCAAAGGGTTCCGATCCCTCTACCCCAACCCCAAAGGTCCACCGGGCTCCCAAAGGACCAATCGGCCCTCAAGTGCCGCCCAGACCCCTAAACACCCTCCCCAGGCTTCCAAAGGCCCTCCCTCGGTCCCCAAAGGTCCCCGGGCTCTCAAAAGACCAATCGGTGCTCAAGGGCCCCCTCAGACCCCCAAACGCCCTCCCTGGGCCCCAAAGGCCCTCCCCCGGTCCCCAAAGGTCCCCGGGCTCCCAAAAGACCAATCGGTGCTCAAGGGCCCCTCAGACCCCCAAACGCCCTCCCTGGGCCCCAAAGGCCCTCCCCCGGTCCCCAAAGGTCCCCTGGGCTCCCAAAAGACCAATCGGCCCTCAAGTGCCGCCCAGACCCCTAAACACCCTCCCCAGGCTCCCAAAGGCCCTCCCTCGGTCCCCAAAGGTCCCCACGGGCCCCAAAAGACCAATCGGTGCTCAAGGGCCCCCGGATCCCCAAAAGACCCCCCCCCCGGTCCCCAAAGGTCCACCGGGCTCCCAAAGGACCAATCGGTCCTCAAGGGCCTCCAGACCCACAAAGGCTCTCCCCGGGCTCCCAAAGGACCACCCAGCCCTTGGTTTAGTTTTAGTTAAAAGTATAGAGTGTTTTAGCTTAGAGTCATAACTTAGAGTTTTTCTTGAAGTTCTAGTTTAGTTTAATTTTAGTTAAGAGTTTGATGTTTTACCTTTGAGTTTCAGTTAGAGTTCTAGTTTAGTTTAGTTTTAGTTAAGAGTTTAGAGTTTTTAGCTTAGAGTTTTTGTTGAAGTTCTAGTTTAGTTTAGTTTTAGTTAATAGTTTAGAGTTTTAGCTTAGAGTCTTAGCTTAGAGTTTTTGTTAGAGTTCTAGTTTAGTTTAATTTTAGTTAAGAATTTAGAGTTTTAGCTTAGAGTCATAGCCTAGAGTTTTACTTAAAGTTATAGTTTGACTAAGTTTTAGTTAAGAGTTTAGAGTTTTAGCTTAGAGTCTTAGCTTAGAGTTTTTTTTGTTAGAGTTCTAGTTTAGTTTAATTTTAGTTAAGAGTTTGATGTTTTACCTTTGAGTTTCAGTTAGAGTTCTAGTTTAGTTTAGTTTTAGTTAAGAGTTTAGAGTTTTTAGCTTAGAGTTTTTGTTGAAGTTCTAGTTTAGTTTAGTTTTAGTTAATAGTTTAGAGTTTTAGCTTAGAGTCTTAGCTTAGAGTTTTTGTTAGAGTTCTAGTTTAGTTTAATTTTAGTTAAGAGTTTGATGTTTTACCTTTGAGTTTCAGTTAGAGTTCTAGTTTAGATTAGTTTTAGTTAAGAATTTAGAGTTTTTAGCTTAGAGTCTTAGCTTAGAGTTTTTGTTGAAGTTCTAGTTTAGTTTAGTTTTAGTTAATAGTTTAGAGTTTTAGCTTAGAGTCTTAGCTTAGAGTTTTTGTTAGAGTTCTAGTTTAGTTTAATTTTATTTTAGAGTTTAGAGTTTTAGCTTAGTCTTAGCTTAGAGTTTTTTTTGTTAGAGTTCTAGTTTAGTTTAATTTTAGTTAAGAGTTTGATTTTTTTTTCCTTTGAGTTTCAGTTAGAGTTTTAGTTTAGTCTTAGTTAAGAGTTTGGTGTTTTACCTTAGAGTCTTAGCTTAGAGTTTTAATTTGAGTTCTAGTTTAGTTTAGTTTTAGTTAAGATTTTAGAATTTTAGCTTAGAGTTTTTCTGTTAGAGTTCTAGTTTAGTTTAATTTTAGCTAAGAGTCTGATTTTTTACCTCTGAGTTTCAGTTAGAGTTCTAGTTTAGTTTTAGTTAAGAGTTTGGTGTTTTACCTTAATGTCTTAGCTTAGAGTTTTTAGTTAGAGTTCTAGTTTAGTTTAGTTTTGGTTAAGAGTTTAGAATTTTAGCTTAGAGTCTTAGCTTAGAGTTTTTTTTTAGAGTTCTAGTTTATTTTAGTTTTAGTTAAGAGTTTAGAGTTTTTAGCTGAGAGTCATAGCCTAGAGTTTTTGTCGAAGTTCTAGTTTAGTTCAGTTTTAGTTAAGAGTTTAGAGTTTTAGCTTAGAGTCTTAGCTTAGATTTTTTGTTAGAGTTGAAGTTTATTTTAGTATTAGTTAAGAGCTTAGAGTTTTTAGCTTAGAGTCTTAGCTTAGAGTTTTTGTTAGAGTTCTAGTTTACTTTAGATATAGTTAAGACTTTGGAGTTTTACCCTAGGGACTTAGCTTAGAGTTTTTGTTAGAGTTGAAGTTTAGTTTAGTAATAGTTAAGAGTTTAGAGTTTTAGCATAGAGTCTTAGCTTAGAGTTTTTGTTAGAGTTCTAGTTTAGTTTACATATAGTTAAGAGTTTGGAGTTTTACCTTAGAGACCTAGCTTAGAATTTTAGTTTAGTTTAGTAATAGTTAAGAGTTTAGAATTTTAGCTTGGAGTCTTAGCTTAGAGTTTTTGTTAGAGTTCTAGTTTAGTTTAGTTATAGTTAAGAGTTTGGTGTTTTACCATAGAGACTTAGCTTAGAGTTTTAGTTTACTTTAGTTTTAGTTAAGATTTTAGAGTTTTAGCTTAGAGCCTTAGCAGAGAGTTTTTGTTAGAGTTCTAGTTTAGTTTAGTTTTAGTTAAGAGTTTAGAGTTTTAGCCTAGACTCTTATCTCAGAGTTTTTGTTAGAGTTCTAATTTAGTTTAGTTTTAGTTAAGAGTTTAGTGTTTTAAGCTTAGAGTCTTAGTTTAAAGTTTTTTGTTGAAGTTCTAGTTTAGTTTAGAGTTTTAGCTTAGACTTAGAGTTTTAATTAGAGTTCTAGTTTAGTTTAGTTTTAGTTAAGAGTTTAGAGTTTTAGCTTAGAGTCTTAGCTTAGTGTTTTTGTTAGAGTTCTAGTTTAGTTTAATTTTAGTTAAGAGTTTGAGTTTTAGCTTAGAGTCTTAGCTTAGAGTTTTTGTTATAGTTCTAGTTTAGTTTAGTTATAGTTAAGAGTTTGGTGTTTTACCCTAGAGACTTAGCTTAGAGTTTTAGTCTAGTTTAGTTTTACTTAAGAGTTTAGAGTTTTAGCTTAGGGTCTCAGCTTAGAGTTTTTGCTAGAGTTCTAGTTTAGTTTAGTTTTAGTTAAGAGTTTAGTGTTTTTAGCTTAGAGTCTTAGTTTAGAGTTTTTGTTGAAGTTTAGTTTAGTTTGGTTTAGAGTTTTAGCTTAGACTTAGAGTTTTAATTAGAGTTCTAGTTTAGTTTAGTTAGCTAAGAGTTTAGAGTTTTAGCTTAGAGTCATAGCTTAGAGTTTTTGTTAGAGTTCTAGTTTAGTTTAGTTTTAGTTAAGAGTTTAGAGTTTTACCATAGAGTCTTAGCTTAGAGTTTTAATTAGAGTTGAAGTTTAGTTTAGTTACTTTTAAGAATTTAGAGATTTAGCTTAGAGTCATAGCTTAGAGTTTTACTTTAAGTTATAGTTTGGTTAAGTTTTAGTTAAGAGTTTCGAGTTTTAGCTGAGTCTTAGCTTAGAGTTTTTGCTAGAGTTCTAGTTTAGTTTAGTTTTAGTTAAGAGTTTAGAGTTTTACCTTAGAGTCCTAGCTTAGAGTTTTTGTAGAGTTCTAGTTTAGTTTAATTTTAGTTAAGAATTTGATATTTTACCTTTGAGTTTCAGTTAGAGTTCTAGTTTAGTTTACTTTTAGTTAAGAGTTTAACGTTTTACCTTGGAGTCTTAGCTTAGAGTTTTAGTTAGAGTTCTAGTTTTGTTTAGTTTTAGTTAAGAGTTTAGAATTTTAGCTTAGAGTCTTAGCTCAGAGTTTTTGTTAGAGTCCTAGTTTATTTTAGTTTTAGTTAATAGTTTAGAGTTTTACATTTGAGTTTCAGTTAGAGTTCTAGTTTAGTTTAGTTTTAGTTAAGAGTTTAGAGTTTTTAGCTTAGAGTCTTAGCTTAGAGTTTTTGTTGAAGTTCTAGTTTAGTTTAGTTTTAGTTAATAGCTTAGAGTTTTTGTTTGAGTTCTAGTTTAGTTTAATTTTATTTAAGAGTTTAGAGTTTTAGCTTAGAGTTTTTTTGTTAGAGTTCTAGTTTAGTTTAATTTTAGTTAAGAGTTCTATTTTTTTACCCTTGAGTTTCAATTAGAGTTCTAGTTTAGTTTTAGTTAAGAGTTTGGTGTTTTACCTTAGAGTTTCAGTTAGAGTTCTAGTTTAGTTTTAGTTAAGAGTTTGGTGTTTTACCTTAGAGTCTTAGCTTAGAGTTTTTTGTTAGGGTTCTAGTTTAGTTTAATTTTAGTTAAGAGTTTGATTTTGTACCTCTGAGTTTCAGTTAGAGTTCTAGTTTAGTTTTAGTTAAGAGTTTGGTGTTTTACCTTAGGGTCTTAGCTTAGAGTTTTTGGTTAGAGTTCTAGTTTAGTTTAGTTTTGGTTAAGAATTTAGAATTTCAGCTTAGAGTCTTAGCTTAGAGTTTTTTTTAGAGTTCTAGTTTATTTTAGTTTTAGTTAAGAGTTTAGTTTTTACCATAGAATCTTAGCTTAGAGTTTTTGTTAGAGTTTTAGTTTAGTTTAGTTTTAGTTAATAGTTTAGAGTTTTAGCTTAGAGTCTTAGCTTAGAGTTTTTGTTAGAGTTGAAGTTTAGTTTAGTAATAGTTAAGAGTTTGGTGTTTTACCGTAGAGTCATAGCTTAGAGTTTTAGTTAGAGTTCTAGTTTAGTTTAGTTTTAGTTGAGAGTTTAGAATTTTAGCTTAGACTCTTAGCTTAGAGTTTTTGTTAGATTTCTAGTTTAGTTTAGTTTTAGTCAAGAGTTTAGAGTTTTAGCTTAGATTCATAGCTTAGAGTTTTTGTTGAAGCTATAGTTTAGTTTAGTTTTAGTTAAAAGTTATAGTTTTAGCTTAGATTCTTAGCTTAGAGTTTTTGTTGAGTTTTAGTTTAGTTTAGTTTTAGTTAATAGTTTAGAGTTTTAGCTTAGAGTATTAGCTTAGAGTTATAGTTAGAGTTGAAGTTTAGTTTAGTTATACTTAAGAATTTAGAGTTTTTAGCTTAGAGTCGTAGTTTAGAGTTTTTGTTATAGTTTTAGTTTAGTTTAGTTAAGAGTTTAGAGTTTTATCATAGAGTCATAGGTTAGAGTTTTTGTTGAAGTTGAAATTTAGTTTAGTCATAGTTAAGAATTCAGAGTTTTTATCTTAGAGTCATAGCTTAGAGTTTTTGAAGTTCTAATTTAGTTTAGTTAAGAGTTTAGAGTTCCACCTTAGAGTCTTAGCTTAGAGTTTTACTTAGAGTTGAAGTTTAGCTTACTTATAGTTAAGGGTTTAAAGTTTTAGCTTGGAGTCTTAGTTTAGAGTTTTAGTTAGAGTTCTAGCTTAGTTTAGTTTTAGTTAAGAGTTTAGAGTTTTACCTTAAAGTCTTAGCTTACTGTTTTTTTTAGAGTTCTAGTTTAGTTTAGTTTTAGTTAAGAGTTTTGAGTTTTACCTTAAAGTCTTAGATTAGAGTTTTAGTTAGGGTTGAAGTTTCGTTTAGTTTAGTTATAGTTAAGAGTTTATAGTTTTAGCTTAGAGTCTTAGCTTAGAGTTTTAGTTAGAGTTATTGTTTAGTTTAGTTTTAGTTAAGAGTTATAGCTTTAGCATAGAATCTTAGCTTAGAGATTTAGTTAGAGTTGAAGTTTAGTCCAAACTAGCATAACCACAAAATTACACAACATTGCATAGAAATACCAAAACCATAGGTTAGGTTAGGTCAGGTTAGAAGTTTGGTTTCTCCACGTTTAAGTTAGGTTAGATTAGGTTAGCTTATCATGAGCGCTCATGATAAGCTAACCTAATCTAACCTAACTTAAACGTGGAGAAACTAAACTAGAACTCTAACAAAAACTCTAAGCTATTAACTAAAACTAAACTAAACTAGAACTTCAACAAAAACTCTAAGCTAAGACTCTAAGCTAAAAACTCTAAACTCTTAACTAAAACTAAACTAAACTAGAACTCTAACTGAAACTCAAATGTAAAACTCTAAACTATTAACTAAAACTAAAATAAACTAGGACTCTAACAAAAACTCTGAGCTAAGACTCTAAGCTAAAATTCTAAACTCTTAACTAAAACTAAACAAAACTAGAACTCTAACTAAAACTCTAAGCTAAGACTCCAGGTAAAACGTAAACTAAACGTAAACTTACCAACTTAACTAAAGTAAACTAAACTAGAACTCTACTGAAACTCAAAGGTAAAATATCAAATTCTTAACTAAAATTAAACTAAACTAGAACTCTACAAAAACTCTAAGCTAGGACTCTAAGGTAAAACTCTAAACTCTTAACTAAAACTAAACTAAACTAGAACTCTAGCAAAAACTCTAAGCTAAGACTCAGCTAAAACTCGAAACTCTTAACTAAAACTTAACCAAACTATAACTTAAAGTAAAACTCTAAGCTATGACTCTAAGCTAAATCTCTAAATTCTTAAAGTAACTAACTAAACTTCAACTCTAATTAAAACTCTAAGCTAAGACTCTATGGTAAAACTCTAAACTCTTAACTAAAACTAAACTAAACTAGAACTCTAACAAAAACTCTAAGCTAAGACTCTAAGCTAAAACTCTAAACTCTTAGCTAACTAAACTAAACTAGAACTCTAATTAAAACTCTAAGTCTAAGCTAAAACTCTAAACCAAAACTAAACTAAACTTCAACAAAAACTCTAAACTAAGACTCTAAGCTAAAAACACTAACTCTTAACTAAAACTAAACTAAACTAGAACTCTAGCAAAAACTCTAAGCTGAGACCCTAAGCTAAAACTCTAAACTCTTAAGTAAAACTAAACTAGACTAAAACTCTATGCTAAATCTCTAGGGTAAAACACCAAACTCTTAACTATAACTAAACTAAACTAGAACTATAACAAAACTCTAAGCTAAGACTCTAGCTAAAACTCTAAACTCTTAACTAAAACTAAACTAAACTAGAACTCTAACAAAAACACTAAGCTAAGACTCTAAGCTAAAACTCTAAACTCTTAACTAAAACTAAACTAAACTAGAACTCTAATTAAAACTCTAAGTCTAAGCTAAAACTCTAAACTAAACTAGAACTTCAACAAAAAACTTTAAACTAAGACTCTAAGCTTAAAACACTAAACTCTTAACTAAAACTAAACTAAACTAGAACTCTAACAAAAACTCTGAGATAAGACTCTAGGCTAAAACTCTAAACTCTTAACTAAAACTGAACTAAACTAGAACTTCGACAAAAACTCTAGGCTATGACTCTCAGCTAAAAACTCTAAACTCTTAACTAAAACTAAAATAAACTAGAACTCTAACAAAAAACTCTAAGCTAAGACTCTAAGCTAAAATTCTAAACTCTTATCTAAAACTAAACTAAACTAGAACTTCAACAAAAACTCTAAGGTAAAACACCAAACTCTTAACTAAAACTAAACTAAACTAGAACTCTAACAAAAACTCTAAACTAAGACTCTAAGCTAAAAAACTCTAAACTCTTAACTAAAACTAAACTAAACTAAAATTCTAAGCTAGGTCTCTAAGGTAATACTCCAAACTCTTAACTATATGTAAACTAAACAAGAACTCTAACAAAAACTCTAAGCTACGACTCTATGCTAAAACTCTAAACTCTTAACTATTACTAAACTAAACTTCAACTCTAACAAAAACTCTAAGCTAAGACTCTAAGCTAAAACTCTAAACTATTAACTAAACTAAACTAAACTAGAACTTCAACAAAAACTCTAAGCTATGACTCTCAGCTAAAAACTCTAAGCTCTTAACTAAAACTAAAATAAACTAGAACTCTAACATAAAACTCTAAGCTAAGACTCTAAGCTAAAATTCTAAACTCTTAACTAAAACTAAACTAGAACTCTAACAAAAACTCTGAGATAAGACTCTAGGCTAAAACTCTAAACTCTTAACTAAAACTAAACTAAACTAGAACTCTAACAAAACTCTCTGCTAAGACTCTAAGCTAAAACTCTAAATCTTAACTAAACTAAACTAAACTAAAACTCTAAGCTAGGTCTCTAAGATAAAACTCTAAACTCTTAACTACATGTAAACTAAACTAGAACTCTAACAAAAACTCTAAGCTAAGACTTTATGCTAAAACTCTAAACTCTTAACTATTAATAAACTAAACTTCAACTCTAACAAAAACTCTAAGCTAAGACTCTAAGCTAAAACTCTAAACTATTAACTAAAACTAAACTAAACTAAAACTTCAACAAAAACTCTAAACTCTGAACTAAAACTAAAATAAACTAGAACTCTAAAAAAAAACTCTAAGCTAAGACTCTAAGCTAAAATTCTAAACTCTTAACCAAAACTAAACTAAACTAGAACTCTAACTAAAAACTCTAAGCTAAGACATTAAGGTAAAACACCAAACTCTTAACTAAAACTAAACTAGAACTCTAACTGAAACTCAGAGGTAAAAAATCAGGCTCTTAGCTAAAATTAAACTAAACTAGAACTCTAACAAAAAACTCTAAGCTAAAATTCTAAAATCTTAACTAAAACTAAACTAAACTAGAACTCAAATTAAAACTCTAAGCTAAGACTCTAAGGTAAAACACCAAACTCTTAACTAAGACTAAACTAAAACTCTAACTGAAACTCAAAGGAAAAAAAATCAAACTCTTAACTAAAATTAAACTAAACTAGAACTCTAACAAAAAAACTCTAAGCTAAGACTAAGCAAAAACTCTAAACTCTAAAATAAAATTAAACTAAACTAGAACTCTAACAAAAACTCTAAGCTAAGACTCTAAGCTAAAACTCTAAACTATTAACTAAAACTAAACTAAACTAGAACTTCAACAAAACTCTAAGCTAAGACTCTAAGCTAAAAACTCTAAATTCTGAACTAAAACTAAACTAAACTAGAACTCTAACTGAAACTCAAAGGTAAAACATCAAACTCTTAACTAAATTAAACTAAACTAGAACTCTAACAAAAACTCTAAGCTAAGACTCTAAGCTAAAACTCTAAACTATTAACTAAAACTAAACTAAACTAGAACTTCAACAAAAACTCTAAGCTAAAAACTCTAAACTCTTAACTAAAACTAAACTAAACTAGAACTCTAACTGAAACTCAAAGGTAAAACATCAAACTCTTAACTAAAATTAAACTAAACTAGAACTCTAACAAAAAAACTCTAAGCTAAGACTCTAAGCTAAAACTCTAAACTCTTAACTAAAACTTAGTCAAACTATAACTTTAAGTAAAACTCTAGGCTATGACTCTAAGCTAAAACTCTAAACTCTTAACTAAAATTAAACTAAACTAGAACTCTAACAAAAACTCTAAGCTAAGACTCTAAGCTAAAACTCTAAACTATTAACTAAAACTAAACTAAACTAGAACTTCAACAAAAACTCTAAGCTAAAAACTCTAAACTCTTAACTAAAACTAAACTAAACTAGAACTCTAACTGAAACTCAAAGGTAAAACATCAAACTCTTAACTAAAATTAAACTAAACTAGAACTTCAAGAAAAACTCTAAGTTATGACTCTAAGCTAAAACACTCTATACTTTTAACTAAAACTAAACCAAGGGCTGGGTGGTCCTTTGGGAGCCCGGGGAGAGCCTTTGTGGGTCTGGAGGCCCTTGAGGACCGATTGGTCCTTTGGGAGCCCGGTGGACCTTTGGGGACCGGGGGGGGTCTTTTGGGGATCCGGGGGCCCTTGAGCACCGATTGGTCTTTTGGGGGCCCGTGGGGACCTTTGGGAACCGAGGGAGGCCTTTGGGAGCCTGGGAAGGGTGTTTAGGGGTCTGGGTGGCACTTGAGGGCCGATTGGTCTTTTGGGAGCCCAGGGGACCTTTGGGACCGGGGAGGGCCTTTGGGGCCCAGGGAGGGCGTTTGGGGGTCTGAGGGGGCCCTTGAGCACTGATTGGTCTTTTGGGAGCCCGGGGACCTTTGGGGACCGGGGGAGGGCCTTTGGGGCCCAGGGAGGGCGTTTGGGGGTCTGAGGGGGCCCTTGAGCACCGATTGGTCTTTTGAGAGCCCGGGGACCTTTGGGGACCGAGGGAGGGCCTTTGGAAGCCTGGGGAGGGTGTTTAGGGGTCTGGGCGGCACTTGAGGGCCGATTGGTCCTTTGGGAGCCCGGTGGACCTTTGGGGTTGGGGTAGAGGGATAGGGGGATCGGAGCCATTTGGGGTTGGGTAGGGGGATCGGAGCCCTTTGGGGTTGTGGTAGAGGATCTCACAACACTGTTCAAATGGAACTTGTGTATTATAACGACCACAGAGTTTCACCATTAAATTCTCTTCTACAATCTCTTCCAAAATCATATTTTATAATGTCTCTAACTGTTTCGTCGAAATAATTCCATAAAATGGCTAAAAGGGTTTCGCCCAAATAATCCCTAAACGTAATTCAGCGTGTTCCTTTTGTTTGGCATCCCTGCGCTGGCACATTTCAATTATTTGGAAACCTGATTCCCGCGCTAAAACAATTCATCGCTAAGATCTAAACTTTGCCTCGGAAACGATTCTCTTGTTAGAACTCCAAATTAATTCCCCTTTCGTGAATCAATTCTCTTTAGAACAACAAATTAATTCCCCTTTCATGTCAATCAATCAATCATGACATCATCTGTCATGTGTGATCTAAACTTTGCCCGGTGACATTTCTGTTCGAAATCCAAATTAATTTCCTTTCGTGAATCAATTCTCTTTAGAACAACAAATTAATTCCCCTTTCATGTCAATCAATCAATCATGATATCATCTGTCATGTGTGATCTAAACTTTGCCCGGAGACATTTCTGTTCGAACTCCAAAGACATTAATTAACTTTACGTCATCTGTCAGACATTCCCTGGAAACAATTTGATTAATGACTGACAGCACAGGTGTTCCCCGGAAACTCATAACATTTGGCTCGAGCGTGCCCAAAACAACAACAACAACAACATTGACCTTGGCATTCGCTGAGAGCGTGCCCAAAACAACAACAGTAACATTGACCCCATTAACCACGTGTTCTCCCTTATGACTCTATCTCGTGCCCAAAACAACAACAACAACACTGACCCCATTAACCACGTGTTCCCCCTTATGACTCTATCGCGTGCCCAAAACAACAACAACAACATTGACCCCATTAACCACGTGTTCTCTCTAATGACTCTATCGCGTGCCCAAAACAACAACAATAACATTGACCCCATTAACCACGTGTTCTCCCTAATGACTCTATAGTCCATGAAAGTGACAAAGTTCCTGTTTTTTCATTCTCACTGACAACAAACAGACATAAATTATGTAAAAAAGTTGTAGGTGGCAGCAGGGGTGGGCAATCGGAGCTTTAGGGTCACCTCTACTCTCTACACCTTTCCAAAGAGAGTGAGTATTCTCTCACACCTATACTTCCTTGATACCTTTCCAAGCAAAGTGGTCAAACACGTTTTGAAACTATAGTTGAGATTGTATAGTGCATGCAGAAAAACACTAGCTTACCTTTCCAGAGCATGTACTTATGGATTTGCTTGGTTTATGTTCCTTCCTGTGCTATTCTATGGATGCTCTACACCTTTTCAAAGAGAGTGAGTATCCTCTCACACCTATACTTCCTTGGTACCTTTCCAAGCTAAGTGGTCAAACACGTTTTGAAACTATAGTTGAGATTGTATAGTGCATGCAGAAAAACACTAGCTTAGAAATTTAGGACTTTTTTCTTATGAGAAAGATGGAGTTCAAGGATGATTTACTCCTCTCTCTCTCTCTATCCCACTCAATTTGTTGTTGTTGGTAGCTCAGTTTCATTGTGGCAGTGAGAGTCTCAAACACATGAAAAAATGTTCCATACATGTCCACTATGCATGTACACACTGGGCAGCTGGTCATCATGTGAGAATTGCGCAATGATTGATGAGTATGATGAAAAGTGCAGATTATGCAACCCGTGTAAATTGCATAGAGGATATGCTGTACAAACTAAAGGTTGTAATTCCTGTCTTGAAGAGGTGTGTGACTCTCATCCTAGAGGGCCCTATGCTCGAATTGCCACTATGATAAATGTAATCAATGGGAGAATACATATCCTGGTATGATTGGAAAGAATCCTAAGCGTGATATTAGTTTATTGCTAAGAGATTGGTATCGTCGTGGTTTTAGATTGTTTTGGGAGGAGGAGCCGGGTCAGCGATTCAACTGTTGGAAGAACAAAAGAATTTGGTTTCTACGTCATCGTTGTGAAGACAATGGTTACTATGATTATAAGTACACTGATTTTTATTTGGCTGTGACGGAATGTGATTCACCACTTGAGGACACTGTTTGTGACATTGTTTCAAATAAGCAAATTGAAACATGTGAATTCTATAAAATAAATGAGAATAGTATCATTGACTATACAAAGAGATATGAAAAGAGTGAAGTTACACTCTATTGTAGAAAATGCGACCCTGACATTGCAACACATCAGGATCAGTATACTGTGAATTTAGATAACCTACCTGCATTAGTTGTTATCGAAAAATACCTATACCTAGTAGAAGATGAAATCTAAAGGGTAGAAAAGTCGTTTTTATCATGTATATACATTTTTCATTTATTAACAAACAATTTCACATACATTTTTAGAACATTTTATTCGTAGGGCACTAAAATCAATATTAAACACGCTTGTAAAATTTTCCACTAGAAAGTCGTTCAATCGAGGTAAGTCAACGTAGATGTCGAGAAACTGCTTGTAGGTATAGCCGAGACATCTGATCATGAAAAAGAGTAGTGCATGAAAGCCACATGTCTTAGTCGTTAAATCCTGTACTCCTCGTTGATTTTGAATGATAGTTTTCCCACTGCTCTCAATAAAGTTGTTGATGTGTGGAGTGTAGAATTTATACGACAGGCCAAGAGGATCAAAAAATTCAATATTCTTCGCTGTTTGAAAGATGCATAGCCAATGGCCCGTCTTCAAAGTCGATGGACTGCTATTAACAATGATTAGGGTATTGTTAACACTTGGAATTTAACACTTGGAAGTCCGATGGTATGCAATAGGACTTGTACTGGGACATGTATAGAACCATATTAAGTAAGTTGATTATTTGGTTTGTGTTCATGGTGCTAGGTCTAGTAGAACACTGCCGTCGGGTGTTATCTCCCAATAGGTTTCAAATTGACTCAATTTTATTAGCGTGATACTCTCAGTCAAAGCATCGGCAAATGTGCACTCTAAACGTACATTCCCTGTTCGTACTATGCTCATATCCTGGGTCCCCGACAAGTCCAAAACAATTACACCATGATTTTTTGAAAACATTGAATCGGTTATTCCATTTTCAAATAATTTGGAGTCATGATCTAGGGATTGCATGGTCAACTCGTACAGAGTTCTATAGGATTTTTTGTCAAATGATAGAGTGTATAGTGGAATACCATTCACTTTGCACACAAGGCTAGATAGACCAAAAAAGTAAAATCATGGGGGATTCAGTCCAGGATCCAACGGCACTGCCACTCTTCACAAAGGCCAAAGCCAATTTTGATAGGATTTCTCCATTGATAAATGATGAATCGGTATAGCTACGAGAACCGGTGGCAATGTGACGTTTATTGGTGATTGTATGGGGGACAAGAAGTTTAATGTTGCTGCCATTGGCTCTTAGCTTTTCCACTGCCAATGCAACAGAGCTCATAACCCGTTGTTTTCGGACGTGGAGAATTGCCGATGTGATAATGACATTTGCATCGGGTGCTGCAGGAAGTGTTTTTCTCAAAATGAAATTTGATGGGGCCAGTTGCAACTTTATGTCAATCTTGACATTTGGGGTAACCATTGGGATATATTGAATATCTCATGATATAATTTTTCAACTAAATGATGCTCCTGGGTCACTGCAGTAGTCAACTCACCGTCAGTATCAACACCTGATCGATATTCATAGCCCAATGATTGTCCTCTCAACTCCTTGTATGCCTTTGGTGTCATCATCATAAATTGTATGTAGCTTGCATAGTTGGATAAGTTATTGCTAGTGCTCACCAATGTTCCATTAATAAATACATTAATTTGTTTGAACAGGTTGTGTAGAATACAGTTTTCGTAGGAGAGACCATCGGCAGCAGTTGGAGTTGTATTATCTGACTTTTTCTTCACCGCAACATTTAAATCAATAAATGTTGATGACAAATCAATGAAATAGTCTTCATTGGAAAATATTTGAAAGTGTATATATTCCGAGAGGGGTTGCTGGGGATGAAATTGTTCATAGTAGCCATACTTGGCACTGACATCAACATTTTCAGTATTGAACAGATTCAATGAGGAACTGATTGATGGATGCGATTCCTTGTGAGGGAGATAAGTCATCTTAAGAGAAGATCTCCTTCTTTGATCTAACAATCTTTTTCTTCTCCTTATTGGTCTTCGTTGTTTTATTTTTCAAAGTCCTTGTTGATGTCCTTCGCTTCCCGCCTAGGTAGAGACTGATGAGTGAATGACGCGCACGCATCCTTTTCAATCCCTTCTCATTTTGCTGATATTTTAATTGCTCACCAACGGCTCTTGCTGAAGATCTAATATTTTCCTTAACACTCTCGTTGAAATTCTTACCCGACCCCCAGTCCTGTAGTGTTGAGGCAGCAAAATTTGATGCAGCAGGTACAAGATATTTTCTGGCAAGGGGCAGTGCAGAACGAAATAGCCTAGCAAACCAGCTACCAAGACCATAGCCAGACATTGTAGTATGCCCCTTGTAGTAGTCCAATCCATTGCATATTTGACGTGGACTCAGAGCACCAACATAGCAATCGATGTCGGGACAGACAAATGGAGTTCTTCTATTGTTCATTTTAGGTGGTGCTGGTGACGTCGACGATGGGTCGAAAATGAAATGTAATCACTGCTAAACCTTTTGTTATTTCTAGAGGATCACCCAATTCACTTCTTAGTGTTAACTGACAAAGTTCCAAATACGAAGTGTTTACAGGAACATACTGAAGATGCTTTATATTATAGTGCTGAACTAGTTCATGGGTTGTTTTTCGTTCAAGAACACGTACGAGGGGGACATTTGAATTACCAACTCTCGATGTTTCCACAAAAGATACATAGAGAAATATGCAAGAGTCCGAGGCGAAACCAGGTGGATAATCAGCAAAAATAACTTGATCCATCCCGTAAACAGTGCCAGCGTTTTTCCCATTGATCATATTCTGTTTAAAGCTAAGAACGTCTCTCAGATTATCATTGAGAATAATCATTTCAGTTTCAACAGGTGAGGTAATGTAAATCTTATCGTGATCCATTGAATAATTAAAATGGAATGTACCGTTCCTACGATGTGAGATTTTTCTATTGATTGTATGACACAAATCTGTCATATTATCATGTTCAATATATTTCAATTTGACATGTGGATCTTCGCTAGATTTAAGTGCTTCAACCCATTCATTCTCGACAAAGAGTGACCAATCGAATGGTATAACTTTTATGTCATACACACGATCATTTCTCAGGATGTCATAGGTATTTTTGAGAATACAGTCGACAAGAGCCACTTCATACTTTCCGTCATCGAATTTGATGGCGGGGGAGAGTTTCGTCCAAAAATCACTTGTTTTATTCAAGTCATTGTAGAGAGGATCGGAAACGTTGGACATAACAGTTACATAGAAATCATTGGGCATTGTCAATATCTTCAACACTGATCCAAGAATCAAAATCAGAGTTGTATCCTAGCCACCGAACAAGTAACTGTTTCTTACCCCTGTGAGTACGAGTCTTTAATATCTTTTCAATTTTATAGATTTCACTATTACTTTTAACTTTTTGTAGTTCATAGTCATAAAACCCGCCGAGAATCTCTTCATCTTTAGTATCGCGCAAACAATAATTTATGGGTTTAGTGTCTAGGTTTTTGCCACTTTAAAAAGTTCTGTGGACCACAAGTAATTACCCTTTTCAAAAACATTAGTTGTTCTATTAATTCGAACAGTATCACCAACATTGAATTTTTTCTTCTTGACACTCGTTTCATTGGAATATTGTTTAAGAAAGGTATCAATTGTATCATGATCAGAATGATGAACTTCCGTTGGGGTTGAATTGGACAATGATCGATGAGGTCGTTGATTATAAATCAACATGATTTTATCTAAATCATGAATAAAAGCAGATGTATTTTTCAATGTACAATATCTTGAAATTAAAAGTCGAATAGTTCTTATCAATCGTTCGGCCAATGCAGCCTTTATAGTACTATGACTATGATAGAGCAGTGTATTATATTTCGCTAGTACTTTTGCAACATGGAGATTAACAAATTCACTACCGCGATCCGTTTGAATTTTTTTATACGAATCCTGTTCGAGATTACTTTCAACGGCCTGAGCAACTTCAACACCTCTCTTTGACTGCAATGGAATGGCATATGCATAGCGACTAAAAACACTGATTGCAAGTAGAATGTACTTGTACGGTGTATTGTGACGTCTTTGAATCTCATCTAGAGTTAAGAGATCTGCTTGCATTATATGCAAAGGGAAAAAGGCTTTAGTTTTTCGATAATGATTAGCACGAAGCCTATGATTTCTATGCAGAGATTAACTTGATTCATTTTGTAGATAGTCTTGTACACTTTTAGTGTGAACACCAGTGACTTTGGAAAGAGTGGTGTGGGAACTTAAACTCCCCGCTTAACTAATATCTTCATAAACACGTTCCAGAACTTCAACCATTTTGAATGTAAATGTGTAGTGTAACGTCCGCTACCCTTTTGTATACTGGTGGTTGGCGGTGGTGGTGACGTTGACTTGATACGTCTTCCGTTTTCTCTAGCTATCAGTGGTGTGCTGCTCCCCACCATTGTCAAGTTTCCATTAGGTGTGCTAGTGTTTTCCAAAATTGATTTAAAATCTTCTTCTTCTTCTTCATGTTCATATTTTAATGGTGTTGGTGCATGTTCATTTATTTTTTTAGAATTTGCCTATTGCTAATAAGGCTTTTGGGATGTTTAATGTATTTAGAAAGTTGTATAGATGATCGTCAAATGATAATAGTCCTTTACGATTTCTAACCATATCATAGATTAAATCAAGTATATTATAGCTCTTGCCCTGAATTATAATCCCTTTCCCATTGCTATCAACTTGAATATGATCTTGACCACTTTCTATGAGATATGTTAGGAGTCGTTTACTTTGTTCACGATATGAGTGGGGCATTAGATTTCCAATTTTCGATACAATTGAATCCAATTCCTCCTTCTTTAATTGTGTTCCAGCAGTAGCAGAATCCTGAGGAGATGATTCTTTTTTGTGATCAATACCA
The DNA here is from genome assembly GCA_027921565.1 of Artemia sinica. NCBI lineage: Eukaryota > Metazoa > Arthropoda > Branchiopoda > Anostraca > Artemiidae > Artemia > Artemia sinica. The sequence goes on along the minus strand of JAPEVW010000064.1, from coordinate 697,701 downwards.
CTGGCTTTCGCACAATAGGGCTTATGTTTGTCCACTCGGCAAAGTGTATCTTGAAGTAAAAGCAGTTTTTATCATCCTCAATATTCTCGTTGTCAATGAATTTACTCAGATTGTCCTCAAATTGTTCCACGGGTGAGAGAGCGAGTTCTATTGGAGTAAATTTATAGGGTTTGGCCATTCTCTAGAGAAAACTGTTTACAAGTCCTGCAATTATCGGTAGTAAAAGTGTTAAAAAGCTACCGCCCGCCTGAAGAAGACGTTTCCTTTTAAAATTCTTTCCTTTGTTTTAGAGGCCAATGTATGTACAATGGAACGATGTTGCTTTGCCTGTTGCTTAACTACTTCTGGCAGTTGAACATTGCCCTCGGTCAAACTTAAACAAAGTTCAGATATTAGGTTAATGAAATCATTGTCAACACCATGTTTAAGTATGACTTTCCTAAGTGGGGGTTTTGAAGTGCTTAGAACTGAAAATAAATGTCTATTTTCATGTAGTTTCTTCAGTGTCATGATAGCAACTAATAGGTCTTTTTACTGTTCACGGGGAGATATACTGTAATTTCATTGTCAAAAATATCTGTGACTACGCGCAAATCCTCGGGTGTGTTTTGATTAAGATCCAATAGGATGTAGCCGTAGGGTTTATTAGTTGCCTGATTGTACGCTGAGAGCAGAAATTTAGGGGCGCCGGGGTATATTTGTTTATTGAGAGTTATTAGCGAGCTAGAATCACGAACAACTCTGTAGATGATATAGTAGGTGCAGTTCAATGCAAGTGTTCGCATACATTTGCTCTGATGAAAGAGATTGTGTAGAACCAGAGTAATGGAAATCTGTTCATGATGAGAGCGAACGGTGAACAATTGCAGCATTTCCTGGGACCATTGTTCAATAGATTCAGCCAGATCGTCAATAATCAGCCAAGAGTTTGGTTCAATAATTTTGAAAACATCAAGTCCCTGTATGAATTGTATCTGCACCAATCCCGCTATGCCAATTGCTTTTATTTTATCGTATGACTCCTGCCAAATACTGTAACAATAGTAGATTTTTTTCGGCTTTCCCTCAAACATTTTATCGCAATTTTTAATTATTTTAGTTAAGAGTGTTGTTTTGCCTTACATTGATGGCCCACACAGAAACGTTCTGAATGGTATTTTAAATTCATACATGTTCCCTTCAACAGTTCACCTACAACTAACCGTAGACTATAGTTGTCTAATGACTAAATAATTTCCCTACTAGTCCGTTCAAGAATAATGAGAACAAAATCCATAAAGAATCACATTTCTTGTATTATTAACATAAAAAACAGCACTTTACAAATAATACATTACAGAAAAAAACACTTAAGATTTTTTTTAATTTATTTATGATAAAAAATTTATTTTAAAAATGCACTAGAAAAAAAACACTTTAATAAATATACTTTATTTATTTATAAAAAAATACAACATTTAATGAAAAAAATACACTTAGAATAATATCACTTTTTTTAATGCAACATGTATATTTACAAAAAAAATCTGCTCTAAGTAAAAAAAAGATACCTTTGGTAGTTGTGGCGCCCCCTGCTGGCGGCCGGTCGGGCGCCCCCCCCCCGCGGGCCGCAAGCCCCCCCCCCCCCCCCCCCCCCCGCCCTCCAGGCTGCGATGCCTCCCCCCCCCAAAGTTTTCGGAAATTTATTGGACTTTATTCAAACCGAGACTTCCCTATGGCTAACACATTCGGCTCGGTCGGAAGTTAAATAGTGCCCCAGGGGGAGGGTAGTCACACCGTCTTGACAAACATAGACCTTGTCGGAAATGGTACTCATGACAATTTTTTCTATATTTACAGTGAAGTTCCTGTAGTTTAAGGAACGAATTGCCAACAATTTTGCTCGTGGAACTGTATTTTCAACAATACAATTCCTATTGACGTCCATGTCGAAATTCTTATCCACATAGCGCGTGGGTACTCCTTTGCAACGTTTTTTGATTTCCTCGTCGTGTGTCTGTATAAAGTACACCTTCGGACTTACAAACATACCACGGGAAATCATGTCGCTTCCCGTTTCTGATTTAAAAAATAAAAGCTGATTTGGCGCCCGACGTTTCACTAGCTCTGGGTAAAGCCCACTCCAATTGGTGTAGTCCATCCGCGAGCTGATGATTTCACCGGACGCCAAATCATCATGTAGGTTTGGAGTTTTTACTTTTAGCAGTAGAGAATCTGTGTCCCCGTAGCAGACCTCTACTTGCCCCTTCTCGGGCCACAGTACACTAGCCACATTGTAGTAGAATTCTAACATGAGCTTTTTAGAGATCTCCAAGATCGCACTGCCTGCAGCAATATTTTTATTCAGGACAATGCTTCTTTTTTCCTATTCAATAGTACCATGTCCGGGCCAATGATTGTAAAGGAAGTGTAATTTGGATCGGCAATAATTCGAGCACATTGTTCGGGATCGGTCACGACGTCACAACGATTCCTATTGCGAACACTTTCACACATTTTACCAAAAGCCGAATTTAAAATGAGCTTATAGATTTCTTTTTCGGCTTTTGTCTGCGCTTCAGAACTTTCTTGACAAAAGTGTCAACAAACGTTTTCAGAAAGGGTTTATGGCTAAACTGGAGGGCTCTATGAACCTTTGTGACGGTGAAACCGTTGTTGCACATCCATTTTAAAGCCACATGATGTACAACAATATTATTTTTCGGCAGAAGGTCAGCAATAAGTTTTTGTTTTGAAGGTGACCAATGCAATCCGTCCACCTCGACCAAACATCTGTTGCGAGGGCTCAAAGAGTCCTAGACACAGGTCTATTGATGCATGGAAAAACAAAATCCTTTACTGAATCGTGAAACTCAACTGGTATCTCCCCATCAATTTCAAAAAACCATCCAACCGGTCCATTCTCATCAACACTGCCAATGTTGGGGAAATTGGAGGCTTGAGGGTCATTGAGCCATTCATAGTCATCGCAGGGTAGTGCATAATGGGACATGGCCGAGGGGTAGAGGGAATTCATATCAAGGAAAACTGCATCTGATTTTGTCCCCGTCTTCTCTCCAGTTGGATCAGCTTCAAAGATACGATCCCCGTGAAAAACGTATCCACCCCTCATTGACCTCTCGATGAACAGGTGCTGATCGATGTAGGTGATCAGCCCGATTTTTCCCCGCTAATTTTTAGGATGAGGTTCATTACCAGATGAGGAGATGAAAAATAATATCCTAAATCAAGATTAAATTCCCCATATATTTTGTCCGTATTTTTACACATAATGTCTAACAAAGTTAACACATCACTCGGCAAATACAGCTTGCAGTAGTCAAATCTATTTTTACACCCTCCCTCTGCCCACACTTTTTTAGCAAAACTGTATTCATCAGGGGTGCACCTACGATCGTGTAGACTGTCGTAAAACGATTCGATCGAGGGAATAGTTTCCTCGGCGAATTTCGACATGGAGCAGCAATAATCATAAGGATATATGCCCTTGACCGTCAACAAATCATATAAATCATTTGGATATTGTTGCTTGAGAAGGGGAAAGCGTTGCAGCCCTCATCGTTTTTCTGCACTTGAATTAATTCACTCAATTATTTGGGGGGAAAACTGTAGGAATCTAAAAAGCGAATTTTATTTGTGTACTCAATGTCGTCTTCAACATATCTCCACATAAATTCCAAAACAAGCTACTTTTCTGACGATTTTGGAATGATTTTGTAGGAAAAGCTGTCTATCACCCATGCATCATCCACTGTTCCATTTCTTTGAAGATGTGCCATTGCTGGTAGCACATACTTCAGATTGTAGTTAGAATTATGTATAAAAACCGGAAGAAAGAGTTGCTGTTTAATTTTTAAATTACATGAATTGTGAGCCCACCCCCAAAGTTACTTTTCCTCGTTGAATTGGGGTCAGTAAGATGATTATGATCCTGGACAGCGTCTTTTGGGGCAAGAGCACTCCTACAAACCCAACAAATTGTCCCCTTTTCTAGTGCCAGTTGCTCCTTATTTGATAATGACATTGGGTAGTTGGTGTGACGCAATCGTGAAATTGCACCGTTCGCTCTTTTTATTAAAGACACCAATAACTTCTCCATGCTACCCTCCTCATCCATAGTAAAAAAAATCTTCCAACTGCATTTTATTATTGGAATCGCGACGGGCTTGCGCATAGGAACACGCAACGAGTTTGTGTTCCTTGACTATATTTGGCCTTGATGGGTCCGATACCTCCAACAGTCTTGATTCACAATCTAAAGATACTTTATCAACCTGTAGCAGGGAATTTTGGAAGTTTTTAAATTGTAAAGTATCTTTGCCTTCTGCCGGCATTTCTATTCTTTGATTGCCATGAAATTTGCAATATCTCATGTGATCCGAGAATGTTCGTTCATATCTAAATGGAGAAAGGCACATGGGGCAATAGTGACGTTCCCCTTTCTGAACACCTTGGGATAAGAGTCGACTTATTGCCGTAACGGGGAAAAAATGACCATAGGAATTTACATCTTTGGGAGGCTCATAGATAATCCAAACCCAATTTTTAACATTATCTACCAACGGTGTCCTAACTGAATATAAAACCCCTTTTTTATTTGGTTTCTTTCCCCATTTACAAATTCTGTGTCATACTGGAGAACAACCACCCCCAACCCGAGATTTTCATTTGCTTTTTCAAATATAGTTATTTCTTTTAAGGACACCGGATACTTCCCCTCTAAACAATCAAAATTTACTTTAGGGAAATTGTCAAAATTTATTTTAGGGAATTTAGTAGAAATGGAAGGCCATGTGAGAGGATACTCACTCTCTTTGAAAAGGTGTAGAGGTCCCATAGAATAACATAGGAAGGAACATAGCGCTATAGAATAGCATGGGAGGGAACATAGCGCTATAGAAATGGAACATAGCAATCTACTTATACGTAATACGTTCTATACTATACGTTACGTTACGTATAGAATGTTCTATACTATACGTTCTTTACGTTCAAAATTCATAACTTATAGTCCTTCCCCCAAGTTTTGGGGGATCATGTTATCTCCACTGGCACAGTTATTTGATCTTTCAGCCATGATGAATACAATGAACATCAAAAATTTTGACCGGATGACTTCGGGGAAGAAAAAAAATTTCTTTTCCCCGAAATATTCCCCGAAAAGTTTTTTTTTGCCCCCCAATATTTTTATCATTTTAAAAGGGAATTAGAACTGTTAATTTTCGTTCGAACGAGCCCTATCCCGAACCATTTGTTGATACAATCACCCTGGCAAAAACAAAACAAAAAAACAAAAACAAATTCCACATTTTTGTAGCTGGGAGGTTGAAACAATGAAGGTTGGGTTCCATGATTTGCTGAATCTGATGGTGTAGTCTTCATTAAGATTCCTTTAATTTTGGGGGGTATTTCTCCCCTTTCTCGAAAATCACGCACATTTTCTCAGGGTCGTAGCCTTTGATGGGTACATTAAACTTGAGGAATTTTATATATTTTGAATCAGCATAAAAATCGAATTCTTTTCATGTACGGTATATATTGTTATCAAAATCCCATTTTTTTTTAAACATAATTTTGATATCAATAGATGTATCAAAAGAATAAACTCATGCTTATTACAAATGTACAAAATTAATCAAGGTTGCGAATCCAGTAATCAAGGTAATCAAGGTAATCGACGATTACCCATCAAAAGGTGCGAACCTGAGAAAATTTGCCTATTTTTTTTAAAAGGAGGGGAAACACCCGCTAAAAATCATGGAATCTTAATAAAATCAAACAGTTCGCGGTAGAGAACTGTACTAAGTGAAACTCTAAAAACTGGAAATTTGATATTAATAGATATATGAAAAGAATTGGCTTATTATGCTGATTTCAAATATAGATGTTTCATTAAGTTTAGTTTTACTCATTAAAGGCCACGAGCCTGAAAAAAATGCCTGATCTTCAAAGAAAGGGGAACACCCCATAAAAGTCATAGAATCTTAATGAAAATCATACCATCAAATCCAGGGTATCAGAAAACCCTTCTGTTTAGGTTTCAAGCTCCTATCTACAAAAATGCGGAATTTGTATTATTTGCCTGTGAAAGATCACGGATGTGTGTTTATTTGTTTTTGTGTTTTTTTCCAAGGGATGATCGTATCAATGGTCCTAGAATATCTTGGGAGGACTCATTTGAACGGAAATTAAAAGTTCTAGTACCCTTTTTCGGTGACCAAAGGGCAACTAGGCCCCCTCCCCCGCCTTTTTTCCCAAAATCGTCCGATCAAAATTTTGAGGTAACATTTTGTTGATCATAATGGAAAGGCCCAATAACTATGCCTTTGGCTATAACATGACCCCCCCCCCCTCATAGCCCCAGAGGAAAGGTCTTTAAATTGTAAAGTTTCCCCATTTTTACGCATAGTATTTGTTATTAGGAAGTATGTATACATTTTTTTATGGGGGGAGGGCGAATTTTTGTATGGGGGCCCCCCCCAAAAAAACATCCAAACATGATTTTGAGACATCTATTTTCTTCAGCATTGTTGATAGGTCCAGATGCCTTTGGGAATGACAACCCTCTCAGAGCCCTCAGTACAAGGGTTTTAAGTTATGCCCTGGGGTCATATAAGGTTTATAAAATTTAGAGGAGCCTTCTTTAATTTGAAGTTGAAAGCTCTAGTTCTCTTTTAAGGGTCAAGATGATGAAGGACTGCCAGAATCTCCCCCTCCACACACACACACCGACATCCTCTTTTCCTCAAATGCATCAGATCAAATTATGAGATAGCTATTTTGTTCAAAATTGTTCAAAGGACATATAACAATGCCCCCAGGGTTGACATAACCCACAAGAGCCCTGGGGCAAGGGCTTTAAGTTATGCCCTTGTGTAAACCTTGTACGGTTTTTGTGAAATTTTCGATCGTATAAACTTCGAATGGGGTTCACTTGATTGGAAATTGGAAGTTATAATGCCCTTTTTAAGAGTCAAAAGTGATTTGAGGACAAGCAGCCATTACCCCCCCCCCCCCTCCCACCCCCACGGCCATTATTTCCAAAAAACAAACAGCCAATCAAGATTTTGAGTCATAAATTTTCTTCAGGATTATTGATAATTCGTCTTTGGGGATGACAACTTCCTCACAGTCGTCAGGGCAAGGACTGTAAGCTAGGTAATTCGTTCATTATTTACATATGTTCCTGAGAAAGGTATGTATGTTTGAGCTTTACTTTCCAAAAAGACAAAGGGTATTTAGGTGAGTCTTTCCGAGAATATTGAGGGGAGAGTTGAACTAAACCGAAACACGCCCCCCCCCCCAGACGCTATGTGCATGCACATAGCATCTTCTGATTTAGTTCAATTTTTCCCTCAATATTGTAAATGGAGTAGTGTGGTAGTAGTATCAGTAGTAGTTACAGTAATTGTAGTAGTAGTGGCACCATGCAAGTATTCCCTTTCTGATCATACACGTGAAATATTCCAAGGGGATAATTTTCCACCCTCATAATCCCACCCTCAACCCTCGGTCTGTATGCTAAAGTCCTAAGGTTCTTTTCAAACAATATGTAAGAAATGCTTGTTATAGGTTCTATGTTGCTCCTTAATTTCAGTTGAAAAACTTGTTTATTAAAATTCTTCTATCTAATTTCTATAACCATTCTTCAAGTCATCCCAGGAAATCTTATCCGTGTAGAACTCCCACAGAAACCCCCCTATGTTACAATATCCATTTGAAAAATCTCCTACCCATCAATAACAAACGACAAAAAATGGCTATTTCAAAATTTTGATTAGATGTCTCTGCAGAAAAAAAGGGTCGTGGAGAAGGGCTTGTTGCCCTTCAGTCTTTTCGGTCACTTTAAAAGGGCACTAAAACTTTTGTTTTCTGCAAATAAGTCCTCTCTCGATCTTTTAGGAACACTGATTCGACGCGATCACCCCTGTGAAAAGAACCATAACAAAATAAGTGAAAAATAAACACGCATCCGTGACCATTCTTCTGGCGAAAAATACCAAATTTCACATTTTGTCGATACGAGCTTGGAGCCCTTACAGCAGGATTCTCTGACATGCTGAATATTATGGCAGGATTTTCAGTGAGATTCCTTATTTCCAGAGGGTGGTTCCCTAATTTTTTTAAAATCAGAAAATTTTTTCCAGGCTCTTAACTTTTGATGGGTAACATAAAAATTCAGGAATTTTACGTATTTATAATCAATGTAAAAAGTCGCTCTTTCTGTATATCTGTTGTTTTGAAGGTTCTTTTTTTTACAGTTTTATTGTTTCTTGAAAGTTTCAAATTAATATACCCAGTCATTCATGAGTTACACTCTTTGACAATCCGTATTTTGATTTAGTTTACACCCTTTGACAACGCGTTTTGATTTAGTTTAACACTCCCCTCAGCATTCTCTGAAAGGCTCACATGAATTCCTTTCGTCTTTTTGGAAAATAAAGTTCAAAAGTGTATAGCTTTCTAAATAACATATACTATATGTAAACAACGAACAAATTGCCTAACTTAAAGCCCTTAACCTGAAGGACTATGGGAGGTTGACATCTCCAAAAACATAACTACCGGACCTTTCAACAATGCGGAATAAATAATTTCTCTTGAAATTTTGATTGGCTGGGTTTTAGGGAATAATAGGCCTGTGGGGGAGGGACTGGTTATCCTCCATTCACTTTTGTCTCTTTAAAAGGGTACTAGATCTTCCAACTTCCAATTGAATGAGCCCCGTGTGATCCGAAATTAATACAACCAACAATTTCATAAAAAACCTTATATGCCCAGGGTGTTTACCCCCCCCCCGGAAAATACTCCCCCGTGGAAAAAACCCGGAAAATACCCCCCTACTGCGGAAAATACCGGTCCCGCGGGAAAATACCCCCCTCCGTGGAAATTAAGGCTTTCCAAATTTGAGAATTTTATTTGAGTTTTATTTTTTTATTTCCGTAGGGGCAACGAATTTTGGTACTTGTGTATTATGCACCACTTACTCAAGTTTACGCTGTGTAAAATTTGAGAACAAGCTAGTTTTTTCGTTACTTTAGAAATAAATTTGGGCTATATATTTGCATATTAGGGGGGGGGGGGTAAATATAGCGGGTCTGCATGCAAAATGTGTTTGATACAATTATTCTGCATATTAAATAGACAGATAGAGAAGTGTATTTTAAAGCTAAATATACGGCCATGAACATAGTAGAATAAGATAAATGAAAAGCACAAATAACATAAACTTATCAGCGATCATCATAAAACAACTTATATGAAACACTACATTAACCTAATAATAGTACTTGGAAAATAACTTAATACTTGGAAAATCGGTCATCGAAAAAAAAACACTTAACACTTGGAAAAAACACTTAAATGAAACATTACTGGAAATACCCTCCCCCCCCCCTCCTTGGAGATCTTTTGTGGGAAAGTCCTCCTTCATAAAAATTTCTTCCCGGGAAAGATTTGGTGGGCATTGAAATGAAATCTGATAGGCATTTAACAAAATAGCATTTAGATAAGAGATCGAGTTGAAGCAGACGCATCAGATATAATAATTTATTGTACTCAGGGAAGGAGGATGTCGGACAAAGTAAGTAATTAGAATTATATAATTTTTAGGTTTTTAGCCTAAGTCTAGAACTTTTAGGTCTTTTAGCTTTGAAACTGTATGTAAGGACTAACGAGTGAATCGGACTAATAGCACGAAACTCTAAAAAAGGGATGTATCATTAAAAATCAAATTCATTTGTAGATTTTGTACAGATTAAACAGTTTGTCTTTATGAACTGTGACTAAAGAGTATGGGCGCCCATAAGCTGAATTCCAGGGGGGGGGACCTCGTCTAATTGGCACCTTTAATGCTATATAATAAAAATCTCAGATCAAAAATATAAAATAAGGCATCATCATTCAGCCAGGGGGGGAGCCCCCCCCCCATAGGGGCACCCATGCTAAAGAGTGACTCTTATTCGCAATAACCTAAAATCTACAATATATTTTTAATTGCAATTAAATAAAAAAAAACAAGTTTTTTCAACTGAAATTAAGGATCAACATGAACGAATAGAAATTATAACTCATCCTCACTTCCCCATCTTTAATGCCTCGCTCTTTAAACTAAAGTTTGTCTTTTTGGTCCAATTATTTAAAAAAATAACTATTAGATTAAAAATCCTTGTTAAAAGTTCTAAAAAACTTTTGCGTAAAGAGCGAGGTATTGAGCAGGAGGCAACCCCCTCATTGTCGTAATAATTTTTGTTCGTTTTAAGTTTTAATGTTGCTCCTTACTTCAAGTTGAAAAAACTTGTTTTTTTTTAATTTCTGATTGTTTTTTTAAATCATTCCGAGAAATTCGGCTACACCTCCATGGGAAATTCCCTTCACCATAAAAATTCCTCAATGGAAAAATCCTCCCACGTATACTCCCCACCAGAAAAATCTCCCCGAAAAATTTCCGTATGGTTCCCAATAACCAATACTATTTGTAAACAATGGAAGTTTGCAGCCCTTGTCTAGGGATTGTGGGGGTCAAGTCATCCTCAAAAACATAGTTGCTAAATTGTTCGACTACGCTGAACAAAATTGCTATCTAAAAATTTGAATCAAATAACTTTGGGAAAAAAGGGGGTGGGGGGATAGGTGCCCTTCAATATATTTTTTCACGTAAAAATGGCACTAGAACTTTAGATTTCCGATCATATGATCCCTCTTCCGACCCTCTAGGATCATTGGTTCGACACGATCACCCCTGGAAAAAAAAATAGACACGCATCCGTGATCATTCTTCTGACCAAAAATACCAAATTCCACATTTTTGTAGATTAATTTAAAAAAAATTTTTGCACAAAATAACTTTTTTCAAAAGAAAAAGTAAAGAACTCCATTAAACCAAACATGAACAAAAATAGAATCAAATAATCTACTAAGCATACAACTACCACAAATCAGTATCAATAAATAAATGAAACCCAAAACAAACAGAAATTAAAATAAGTCAAACTCAAAACGAACAGAAATTAGTTTGAGTAGGGTTCTAAACCCTCTGCTTTCTAAAAGCCAGAATTTAATTTGTACTTTACTGAAAAAAATTCAAATAAATTTACTGAACAAAATGTGCATTGTAAGTCTAATATACATATGCTGATATTTATTCCTTAAAATTTTAATTAATTTTGGATTTCTTTAAGTTATAAAAGTGAAAACATTTAAAATATTTTTTTTCTTTGCCCTTTTTAATAGTCGAAAGTGATTGAAGGGCAACTAACCCCCCTCTCACGCCCACCATTTCCCCAAACACATCCAATCAAAATTTTGAGATAGCCATTTTGTTCAACGTTGTTGAAAGTTCTGGAAGTTATATATTTGATGATGACAAACCCCCCAGAGCCCTCAGAACAAAGTTTGTAAGTTATGCCCTGGGGGCATATAAGGTTTTTCTAGATAGAGTTGTCGTAGTAACTTCAGAAAGGGCTCATTCAGTTGGAAATTTGGAGGGCTAGTGCCTTTTTTAATTGTCGAAAGTGATTGGAGGGTTACTAATCCCCCTCTCACTCCCACCATTTCCCCAAATACATCCAATCAAAATTTTGAGATGGCTATTTTGTTCAACATCGTTAAAAGTTCTGAAAATTTGGTGAGGATGATAAACCCCTCAGAGTCCTCAGGGCAAGGGTTGTAAGTTATGCCCTGGGGCATATAAGGTTTCTTATAGAAAGTGTTGTCGTAGAAACTTCAAAAGTGCTCATTTGATTGGGAATTGAAAGTCTAGAGCCCTTTTTAAATTCGAAAGTGAATGGAAAGCAACTAACCCACCTCTCACGCCCACCACTTCCCGAAACACATGCAATCAAAGTTTTGAGATTGCCATTTTGTTCAAGCTAGTTGAAAGTCCTGGAAATTATGTATTTGATGATGAAAAACCCCCCAGAGCCCCCAGGGCAAAGGTTGTAAGTTATGCCCTGGGGGCATATAAAGTTTTTTCTAGATAGCGTTGCCGTAGAAACTTCAAAAAGGGCTCATTCAGTTGGAAATTTAGAGGGCTAGTCCCCTTTTTAATAGTCGAAAGTGATTGAAGGTTTACTAAACCCCCTCTCACGCCCACCGTTTCCCCAAACACATCCAATCAAAATTTTGAGATAGCCATTTTGTTCAACATACTTGAAAGTTCCGGGCCTTTGAGGATGACAACCCCCCCCCCATACCTCAGGGCTAAGGTTGTAAGTTATGCCCTGGGAGCATATAATGTTCTTATAGAAATTTTTTCGTAAAAACTTCAAAAAGGGTTATTGCCCTTTTTAATAGTCGAAAGTATTCGGAGGGAGAATCCCTCCCCGCGCCCATCATTTCCCCAAACAATTTTCATCAACATTTTGATCATTTTATCAACATTTTATTCAACGTTGTTGAAAGGTCTGGAAATTATGTCTTTAATGATAACAACCCTCCCCCATAGCCCTCAGGACAAGAGTCCTGACAAGTGTTAAAAAGAGCACTAGAGCGTCTGATTACCAGTCCAATGAGCCCCCTCCAAAGTTTATATGGCCACACTTTCCATAAAAACCTTATATGCCCCAAGGGCAGTTGTAAGTTATGCCCTGGACACATATAAGATTTTTATGGAAAGTGTGGCCATATAAACTTCGGAGGGGGCTAATTGGACTAGTAATCAGACGCTCTAGTGCTCTTTTTAAGAGTCAAAGTGATCGAAGGGCAGCTACCCCCCCACCCACACACACACGTCGCATTGTCCCGAAATGTATCTAATAGAAAAATTTGAGATAGCCGTTCTGTTCAAAATAGTCTAAAGATCATGTAACAAGGCCTTTGGGGTTGAAACAATCCCCAGAGATCAGGGTAAGGGTTGTAAGTTATGCCCTGGGCACATATAAGGTTTTTATGGAAAGTGTGGCCATATAAACTTCGGAGGGGGCTCATTGGACTGGTAATCAGACGCTTTAGTGCTCTTTTTAAGAGTCAAAGTAATGGAAGGGCAGCTACCCCCCCCCCCCACATACACACGTCGTATTGTCCCGAAATGTATCTAATAGAAAATTTGAAGATAGCCATTATGTTCAAAATGGTCTAAATATCATGTAACAAGGCCTTCGGGGTTGAAACAATCCCCAGAGATCAGGGTAAGGGTTGTAATTTGTGCCCTGGCACATATAAGGTTTTTATGGAAAGTGTGTCTCCATATAAACTTCGGAGGGGGCTAATTGGACTAGTAATCAGACGCTCTAGTGCTCTTTTTAAGAGTCAAAGTGATCGAAAGGCAGCTACCCCCCCCCCCACACACACACATACACACACACACGTCGTATTGTCCCGAAATGTATCTAATAGGAAACATTCAGATAGCCATTCTGTTCAAAATGGTCTAAATATCATGTAACAAGGCCTTTGGGTTGAAACAATCCCGAGAGATCAGGGTAAGGGTTGTAAGTTATGCCCTGGGCACACATAAGGTGTTTATGGAATGTGTGGCCATATAAACTTCGGAGGGGGCTCATTGGACTGGTAATGAGACGCTCTAGTGCTCTTTTTAAGAGTCAAATGGATCGAAGGGCAGCTACCCCTCCCCCCTACAATCACACGTCGTATTGTCCCGAAATGTATCTAATAGAAAAATTTGAGATAGCCATTCTGTCCAAAATGGACAGAATGTAACAAGGCCTTTGGGGTTGAAACAATCTTCAGAGATTAGGGGCAAGGGTTGTAAGCTATGCCCCGGGTGTATTTAAGGTTTTAATGAAAGGGATGGTTGTTTGAATTTAGAAGAGGCTCAGTCTTTCTCCCTGAAAAAGACTATGTCTATATAAAACGAACAGAAATTAATTAAAAAAAACTTTTTCAACAAAATGAGTTTTGAAAAAAAAGTAAAGAACTCATTAAACCATAATGAACAAAAATAGAATCAAGTAATCTACCAAGAATACAACAACCACAAATCAGTATCAATAAATAAATGAAACCCAAAATACAACAGAAATTAAAATAAGTAAGAGTCAAACCCTAAACGAGCAGAAATTAATATGAGTAGGTTTCTAAACCCCGGGCTTTCTAAAAGCCAGATTATAATTTGTACTTTACTGAATTTTTTTTTAAATCTTTTTAGTTTTCTAACTTTAAGAAATCAATTAATATTTTAATTAATAAATATCAGCATATGTATATTAAACTAACAATGCATATTTTTTTTTCAGTAAATGTATTTGAATTATTTACAAATCGTATTTAAAAATTATGTAATTTTTATTAAAAATTGTAATTATTTAAAAATTTTAGATTTATTTAAAAACTGGCTTGATTCTGTCGTGGCTGAATCATAGAGAATGTTACGTTACTTGCATCTATGGATACAGATTGAGCAGTCAGCGAGGCCTTAGGGAAGGCCTTGCTGGTCGGGGAGAATTGCTTTCGACAATTCGGGGAGATTTACTTTTTCTTCAAACGCAGTTCAAGGCATATGTCAACTGTTACGGATTTGAACTAACCAAGGCTTACTACCCTAGAGTAGGGTGGTCCTTATTTTTTCACTTCAGAATTATAAACCTCCCACCCTGCCATTTTTGTCTACATCAAAAGTTAACAACATGGGCAAAAAATTTTCCAAATTGGTCAATATTTAGGGTATGCTCAATTCAAGTGAAGTTTAGCATACAATCGCTATACTTCTGCTTGGACAATGTTTAACGTAATTTCGGATGCACTTAGGAAATTCATTCAGCAAACAAAATTTAATGAGGACATATTAGATATAATCAATACTAAACTCATCCAATCATTAGTTTGTTAAAACAATCATAATGACTGGTTAAAATATGTCACTGGCATAGCAAATATCAAACGTATCTTTCGGTAATTGATAAAAAATTACACACTACAAAGTCATGCTGGGCCTGGGCTGTCAGAGGTTGTGGCTAGCCCTTGAAGGATTGTTGACTTGTTAGAATCAGGAAACGTTTTGCGATGCTCTTTAACTACTTGCAGAGCAAATTGCATCTGGTCTTCATTTTTTGTTAGCAGCAAATTGTAGTCCTGCATAAGGGCAACTCCACGTTCGGCTGTGTCATTCACTACTCGTAGTTCTCTGACGATTGCTTCAGCCTTCACATAGGATTCATTATCCACCCTGGTCTCAGGATCTGTAGACAAGAAACTATCTGGAATGGAAAGGATATGGAAGAAGTTCCTTGTATTGTGTGTAACAAAGTCCTGTAGATTCTTGTTGGTGACTGTAGTTTTGTCCACAGTGATGCGCTTCGGTGGGCCCTCCGTTCCTTCATGGCAGAGTGCTTCGACCATTGCTCTTTTTTCAGTTGCATCAACACCCCTGTCAAAAAATGCCAATCCTATCAGTTCTTCGCTAAGATACCACAGCTGCCCACACAGTTTCTTCAGTGCACCAGTTGCTGCTGGCGATCCACAAGTGAGGAGACTCTTCAGAAGCATTAAATCATTGGCTGGTGCTGCTGTTGGCAAAGGAGAAAGGAACCACGATTTAACATAACTTCCTACACCAAAAGCACAGAAGTTGCCCAGACCAGTGATTTCACGATCTGTCAGCTTGAAGCCAGAATCTCTGAACATGTATATTTTCAATGCATAAATCAGTCGTGCCATGAAACGAGCACGATGAAGGGCTCCTGGTTTCCTGAACATCACACCACGAGCCGGAAGGCCACCAATGAACAGCAGGGAAAGCTCGAGGAGCTCACGGTAGTCTTCACGTTGGTGACAAATACCCAGCTGATCAGTCAGAAAGGTCTTCATATCATCCAGGGCATCAACCAGAGCTGCAGCAATGACCGGAACCTCAACACCAGGCTTGTAATCAGCATATGCAATGTTTGGCCAAAAGGCTTTGAACCGTTGGAACAGCTGGATGTCTGGGCCACTTGAAGGTCCCATTGTGATGCTGAATGCCTCTTCCAGCATTAATTCATGGATGTGGTGTCTGCATGCAAGATGCAGAACACTTCTACCAAGATGCTGTTCAAACAGAGTACAGGCACCGTTCATTCGGCCGGTGTTGCTTGATGTTGTATCAAAGCTGAGAGCCTTGATGCTGTCTACAATGCCCCAGTCAGACACTGTGTCCATCATTGCATCTGCCATGGCTTTACCAGTACCTGAAGCCAGCTTTGGGATACAAAGCAGTTGTTCTGTTCCAGATCCAGAAACAATTATCGGCAGTTGGTCAACTTTTTCATCTCCAGTGAGGTCTTCCATAAGCTTTCCATCCCAGTGAAGAACCATTGGCTTCTGGGGATTGAAATCAGACTTCAACTGAGATGAAAGTATGACACGTTGCTTCCGACGGTAACGTCTTATAAATGATCTGTTGATACTGAAATCCGGAACGTTGTGACCTGTCGCTTGAATTATTGGGGCAATGATCTGAACTGCTTGCCTGTCACTTGTCTTTGTGCGGTCTAGGGATGACAGGAGTGCAGGAGTTAAAATGTTAGTTCTTCCACGTTTTCGTTTTGGTGTACATGGTTGTTCGGTGGCTTCACTGCCGATTCTTTGTAATACTTCCATGTCTGCATCATCATTACTAGAAGACGAATCAGAAGACTCCAACAACACAGTTCGATCCAGATTTGCTATGTCAAGTTGCTGTTTCGTCTTCAAGTGAAACTGGCTTTTTTGTTTATTTTCCTGTACTTTCTCCTTTTTTGTAAATGACATGTCAACCCCTGCCATAACCCCTCGCCTTCCTTTTTCCCGCTGGGCCAACAAGAATTGCTTGTCTTCCTCAATTTTGATGAGCTGTAACGCTTCCTGGTGAGCTACGTCAAAGAGATCATTGAAAGCTTCCTTGAATTCTTCCTCATTGGCTATCTGAGTTGCTGTCCTTCTTGCTTTGTTTTTCTTCAACCCTTCCCATCTCTGCACTAAAACTTCAAGTTGGGCAACTGCATGATCACTCCGGCGCATGGGTATTCTGGCTTTCTCCCAGAACATTTGAACGTCCTTAATTACTGATACTGCTGCCTCATGTTTAGTCTTGGCTACTTTCAGCTTTGTGGCATAGAGCCTGAGAACATCACCAATCGATGGCAATTTTGAACCATATAGATCTTCCAAAGCTGAACCAAGCAGGTACACTTCCTGTTTACTGCGTGTGGATGTGGAAATCGCCATGACCGACTGTAAAACAAAACATTTTATGTGTACTTTAACAATTGTCCAATCTGTCAGAAAATTACATAGCAGACAACATTGAATCAAAATAGTATTGTTCTAATAGCAAATTAATAACAAGTCAATTTCAAATATGAATTTATTATATCTGACAAATGACAAAATTTCAGTTATAACAACAAACATTAAATGTAAATTGATATATTCAGTTATTCACCTGATATTGTCTTATCAGCTTGGTATCCTATGTATTTATAATCAATCTTTATCTGAGAAAATAAAAACTAAACAATACTAAAGATGTCTGCTGCAAGAATATTTAATCAAATGTAATAATAAACCATTGATTGATTCAGTAAGTAAATGTTGAAGTTAATTTTAAATAGTGACATAAACTTCTGTAGTTTTACACGAATATATCTGCTAGATTTGCAAGAAAATGCACAGACACCTAATTGATTATTAATATATTACCCTGAATCCCTTCAGTTATCTCTTTATATAACACATAACACCTGTTTTGTGTTAGAATTCACAATAAATACACAATTAACTAATAAATATATGCCCTGAACCAATGATTTTCTTTATATACACCCGATTTCTATAACATTCGAGTATAATCAAAATTCGGGTGCCTTGAGCATACCCCAAACATGAAGTTATCCTAAAAATAAATGACACTTTTTTTTCTATCATAGAAGAATAGTTTAGGATGGTGGGAGGCAGGAAAAACAAAAAATATTTTTTTGATATATACATAAGGACCACCCTACCCTAGAGGGCATTTTATCCAGCAAAGCCTTAGGAGTTCCTTAGCAACATTTTGAGAGTCTGCCCTGACTATACTTAGTTTGAGTTTGAGAGCAGGGTGTACCTACTCAAGAGTACAGATATGCATTCTATGTATCAGTATGTATGAGTCAATGGATTGAATACCTTATTTTTCGTCTTCTCGATCATTTTTGAAATAATTTTGTCTACTACTTCTGCTACTAACAATCCACCAGAGCACAAAGCCGCTTGATGCGAATATGGATCAAGACAAGTCTGTTAAACCCTTTAGAACTCAGAGATCGCCTACTAGTTGATGGCACAAGGAAATTCGTAGTAAACGCGATAAGAGCATAAAGTGCGCAAAAATCTGTTAGAACAAGAGTCTTTTTTCAAGCGTTGGAACGAACAGAGATCATTCCATATATGATTTGGGCTTTTCCCTCCTGAATCCCTCGCTCTTCAAACAAATATTTTTAATATTCTAAAAAGGCTTCTTATTCTAACTAAACGGCCTTTGCGTTTCAAGAGTCGTTACTAAAGAATTTGGGCAAAAGGTCAAATTTTAGTGTGAAGAGCAAGGTATTGAGGAGGGAGCAGTCCCTCTCATGTACGGAATAATTTCTGTTTGTTTCAAGTTTAACTGTTGCTTCTTACTTTCAGTTAAAAAAAAATTAATATAATTTCTAACAATGACATCTTGAGGTCGTTTTATGAAGGTAGCAAAAATTTAAGGAAAGGACACATTGTAATACTCTTACTTCCAAATATCTTTCAGCTTCGTAAAATATTGACTCACTGAAAGACAGAAACTGATAATCATCAATCTAATATTAAAATAAAAAAAAAGAAGAAAATTTTGCAAAGAAATACGCTGGAATATACTGCACAGGGATGAAATGACCGAGGGGGTGACAAATTACGTCTAACGACGAAAGATAGATCTTAAAAGTAAATAAATAAAAAACAAAACTCAATGGAAAGTAAGTAGGACATTATAACTTAAAATGTACTGAACTTATTCTGTACATAAGTAAGGTTGTCCTCCTCCTGAATTCTTAGCTTTTCACGCTAAAGTTTTTAATTCTTTAAAAAGTATTTTTTCTTATTAAACGGCCCTTGTGTTTCAGGAGTCGTTCTTAAGAATTGGGGCAAAAAGTCAAATTTTAGCGAAGAGCAATGTATTGAGGAGGAGGCAGCCTCCCTCATACACGGAACAATTTCTGTTCATTTCAGGTTTTAATGCTGCTCCGTTCTTTCAGTTGACTTTTTTTTAAATCTAATATCTTCAAATATTACGGAAAAGCCGCCTCTTCCGTCCATAAAAAAATCCACCCTTCCCCCGCTAAATAGTTCATAAAAGATAGTTCCCACCCTGTAAAATCCCCTCAGGGAAACTCCATCGAACACTTCCATCCTTGCTGAACCTTACCCCCGAGAAATGTCATCGGGCAATTCTACCTGAAAAATTATCCCTGGCTTACTTTCATGTAAAAAAAAACAGCTTGATTTTTATTTAATTTCTGAGCGTTTCCTAAATCATACTGAAAATCCGCTCCTCTGTGGAAATATCCCCCAAAAATCCCCCCTAACTCCCTTCCCTAATGGAAAGGCTTTCCTGCAGAAAAATTCCACATAGAGAATTTCTGCCACATAGAAGTTCTCCTGTGGAAGATCCCTCCGCGACGGAAAAAAACCCAGACAGTTTCAACCACGCTTGAAAATTTTTCCCGGACAATTTCCCGCAACGTCTCCACATTTATAATTGAGTCGCCAAGGAGAAATTAAGACATATAAAAATAATTTCCTGTTATATTACAAAAATAATTCTAGCAAACTAGGAACTTTCCCCATGAAAATTCCCATCTCTTATGCAGGAAATACCACCCCTCAAGGAAATCATCTGTATAGATCCCAATAACAAATACTTTGTGTAAACAATGGGCAAATTCTATACATTACAGCCGTTTTCCCAGAGGCTGGGGTTATATCATCCCCAGAGGCATAGTTACTGGGTTTTTAAAATACACTGAATAAAAATGGCAATTCCAAAATTTTGATCGGATAATTTTGGTGAAACAAGGGGTGTTCGAAGGAGGCTAGTTGTCTTCCTTTTCTTTTTGGTCACTTAAAAAGATCACTATAACTCTTAATATCCGTCCAAATGAGGCCTCTCCCAATCTTTTTTGGATTGTTGGTTGGATAAGATCACTTCTTGGAAAAAAAAAAAAAAAAAAAAAAAAAAAAAAAAAAAAAAAAAAAAAAAAAAAAAAAAAAACAATAGCAAATAAACACGCATCCGTGATCATTTTTCTGGTAAAAGAAAAAAAAAATAATAATAATGAAAAAATACAAAACTCTAGATCTCTGCAGACGGGATCTTGAAACCTTTACTTATACAATAGGCAACTTGCATAAGTTGCAATCCTTGCCCCGGAGGCTATGGAGGGTTTCTCAACCCCTAAGTTATAGCAATTTGAATTTTGGACTATTTTGAATAAATTGGCTATTTCAAAATTTTGATAAGATGCATTTAAGGAAAAAAGGCACAAGAGGGGGGGGGGCTTGTTATTTTTTTGATCACTTTATTTTTAAAAGGGGCATAGTAAGTTTCGATTTCTGGTCGAATGAACTTCCTCCAAAGTTTATACGACCACGCTTTCCATAGAAGCTTTATATGTTAATGATGGGCTGCTAGTATAACTTACAGCCCTTTCCCAATTAACGCGCATCCGTGATAATTTTTTCTGAAAAAAAAATCCCAATTTCTGCAGATAAGAGCTTGAAACCTTTACTGTAGGGTTGAATGATACATTGAACCCTGACGGTGTGATTTTCATTGAGATACCTTCACTGTTTAGAGATGTTTCCTCCCTTTTTTGAAAATCATGGAAGTTTTCTCAGCCTCTTAGCTTTTGATTGGAAACATTAATTTTAACGAGGTCTACGGATTTAGGATCACAATAAAAAGCAATTTCTTTTGATGTATCATATATCAAAACAATTCTGTCTTTTAAAGTTTTAGTTACTATTTAGCCGAGTCGGTCTTTAGTACAGTTCGTTACAACGAACTGTAACCAACGAACGTTGTAACGAACTGTTACAACGAAGATGTTTGATAATCTTTATTCATGTATAAGAGAAAAATTAGATATGTAAAGGGGAAAATTGTTATTGCTCTGAGCCACTTCCTATAAATTACCAAACTATGGTGTTAGGATACAAGAGGAATGCTGCCAGTAAGAGAAAAAAATCCTAAAAAATCTTGAAAATTTTCTGGGGGAGGGGAAGGCCCCCTGCTTCCTTTAAATACACCACTACTTACTCTGTCTGCAAGCTCTTATTCCCATTTTCCGGTTAGCGTTCAACATCGATAGATCTTTACAAGGTTTTTTAGCATGTTAGCTTACTTAGCACACCGAAATAAAACATCACTGCAAAAACATTAGGCTAAATTTTTTGTGATTCGTCAACAAAATTTTCCTCCTTGCTGGTGGGTCTTTCATCAGCATTGCAACAGCGATAAATTGGAGCGGCGTTGTGGTCTAGTTGCCAGTGCCATTAGAAAAAAGTTTTAACTCAGTTTATTTAACCTTGCTTATTATTTTGTTCTTCCTCAGTGGTAAATAAACTATGAATAACATCTGTAACAGACAGCTTCCATATATAAAATCGATTTTCTATGCCTACTTTAAAACCAAAAAGTATATTTCCTGAGCATTAATAGATGGTGCCTACAAGCCGCATTAAGAAAAATCTTAAGGACAGGAGGCAAAATTTGTGTCCAAATTTAAAGGAGGTAATTCGTTATTTTAGATTTTTGTCAACGAAGATATCAGAAAAGGTTTTCTCCAATGAAATTCCCCTAAAGGAGGCCATCCACAATCAATTATTTTGATCAAAAGCTTCCTTCGATCGATTGACTTAAGCATGATTGATCGTTTAGGAACCTATTTGACGCTTAAGTTAAGCGTTGACGGTGATTGATAGAAAATTTGAATGACTCAATCGTTTTGATCAAAAGCAGTATGTTAGATTAGCTTTGGTCAAGATTGAAGGGTTGATTGAAGATTGATCGAAGCACACGCCAATCTATTGACAGAAGCTTTTGATCAAAATGGTTGACCATCTAGGGCCTCCTTAACTTTTGTAATTTTTACAGCTGACGAGAGGGGCAAAAAGATATATAAGGGTCCTATAGCCCTTTCTCAAATTAGCACCAGTATGACGGCTTTGAGTGATAGATAGCATTGCTTAATGATGATGTCGAAGGTAAAAACCGGACAATGAAATTTTACCTAATTCGGTTACCGATTTTTTTTCTATCATGGAACCTCTGTGAGTTTAATCATACTCAGGGTTCCGACATACATGATTATTCGCATGTCAGCACGATTATTCGACCAGATATGCGCATATCGCAGCTGTATGCGCACAAGTGCATGAATCTCAACTTCTGGGATAATTTTGATCAATAAATTTCAACTAATCAATAGGCTGGGGAAGTTTGAAATTTGAAAATTAATTTGGTCAGCTAGAAATTATCGAATCCTATATACTCTAAAGCTGATGAAGACCATAAGAATAGGTTGCATGTAATGAAAGCATCGGCAAAAGTATCAGAAGAAATTGGAGTTGAAGTAAGGTTAGTTGGCCAATTTGATAAATGTAGGCCAGTTTTGTTTCGTTTTGTGCAGTATAGCCTGGGTTCTGCACAAAAAGACCTTCATTGGGCATAGCTGCTAATATGTAGACTAGCATAGGTACTTTTGAGTAGTCAATTTGTTTCTAAGCTAGAACAGAAGTCAGTAAGAAAAAAAAGTGAGTACACCATATGCTTACTCACTTACAGCTATATTTAAATGCCATCATTACTTACCTTTTTATGTATCCCACTCCCATACCTTAACGTGACAAGGCATAAGCTTTTCCCTAGGCTATTTAAAAAGTTAATTGAAGATGCTGTTTTTTGCCACTTAAAATCGGACGCATATAAATTGTGTTGTGTGACCCCCTATAATAATTATCAACTTAACATAGGATTTTTGTTTCTGATTTTTAATTCAACATTTCGCAAAAAAAATTATATGTGTGGAAACCCATGGATATGTTGCTATTTAGCAACAGAGTCAATAAAGACTCGAAAAATTAAAAGCAGAGTTACAATTTGAGCCTTGGAATAATAAGTTATCAATGGAAGAATTTAGAAACACTACTTCCAAGCTAAAATGTGCTAGATGGTGTTTATCATTTTTAATTTGGTTTATTGTGTTTACGATCTTTGTGCTTGTTCGCGGATTTTGGTGCTGAAATGCCTTAAAAGGTATAATGATTTGGCAACAGGGCTTGACGGCAAAGTATTTTAAATTAAAGCAAGCAAACACTTTCTAACTAGCTAAACAGACTTTACTTCAGCAAAGTAGCCTACTTTTTTCTGGCTGCTTTTGGAAAAAAACAATTTTACGGAAATATCATGGAAGCAGAAAAAATTTAGAGAGTCTAGGCCAGCCTAGATAATCAGTTTAAACCTGAGGTAACGTCCCAGCTACTATTACACAAAAATGTTATTTTGAATATAGATAGTTTGTAGTTTTCTAGGTAATGTTGTAGAATAGTTGGAATACTTGGTAGTGCAACTACCAAGTAGCAATGCTTCTTGGTAGTTTTCAAATTTGTTGGCAGATAGTGTCTGAAAACACCATTTTTACATATAAAAATACTTTTTGCTTAAAGTAAAGCTGTGAAAACACAAGTTCTGCTGCTAAAGTGTTGGCAGCTTTTGGAATTCTGTATAATTCTACTACTGGCAGCTTTGGAACTTTTTCCACTCCTGATGGTCCAAAATCTGGCCTTAAGCTGTATAAAAAACAGGTTTTAGCTTAAAATTGGGTCTGGTAAATATTTATCAAATCATATTATTGAGCAACAACTAAAGTGAATATACCATTCAATGCCTTTTTTATGCTGATTATGAATATAATAATCATTTTAGCCCCCTCTCTATATATGCCAATTCAGGATATATTTCTACATTAGGGAGGGGGGATAAAGTTTCAACTTACCTCCCATTTACATCAGAAATAAAATTTGCCCCCACCCTGCCCCCTTATATAGAAATATATACCCTGAATTGGCATATATAGGGGGGGGGGAGGCTAAAATTCATTTACAATAGAAATGATTATTATATTTGTCATCAGCATAAAAAAAGGCATTGATGTATATTCACTTTAGTTGTTACTCAATAATATGATTTGGTAAATATTTAGCTTGGGTCTAGGCTATTGCAGAGGAAATATGCTAAGAAACAAATTTTTACTTCATAATATTTATCTAAATTTTATTTAACACATTATGAAGGTGTTTCTTACTAGCCTCTAGCCTAATAATAATAATAATACTATTTTATTACCCATAAAAATCAAACAAAAGAGACAGAGTACATAAAAATACAAGAAAAAGATAAACAAGACAAATATACACAAAAAAACAAAATACATAAAAATACAAGTTTTAGACAGAATGTAATACTCACTAGCAAGAAAAGACTGGTTATACCATAGAGAAAACAAAAACACATAGTTATACTGGTGGAGGATTTCAAACCACAGATGGCCTTTAACATTATTACTGAACTTTTGGATCTGATTAAGGATGGCTAAAGTTGGGTCTGCTATATTATAATCCCTAATAAGAAAAGAATTTTGGGACCAAAGCAGGAGACAAAGTAGAAACTTAGTATACTTAAAGAAAACAGATTAAAGTTTACATTTATTGCACTTGGGAAAAATTCTCCAAAAAGGACTCAAATACAAAAAATGGAGAAGTGCAATTACATTATGAAGGTAAGCAAAAACTTTTCTGGTGAACCTGAACTTATTTGAAACAATTTTACTATATGCAAAACCAATTTGCTTCTGTAGATGGTCAATAAGCAATCAACACATTGTTTTTAGAGTTGAACCAATAGAAATGCCAAGGTAAGTAATGAACTGGACTGGCTTAACATTTGTATTTCCAAGAGCAATTGTAAAACCATCAGGGACTGATATCCAATTAAAAAGCACAATTTCCAACTTTTCTGCATTAAACTCTAATCCTTGCTGCATATAATCATTCTGGAGGATGATTATAATGGTTTTATCAGTGATGATTCAATTATGGTTACATGGATTAAAATAAGAGTGATGCATGGGTAAGTTATAATTTGGGCTATATTGTTGCACATCAGGATTAGGTTGGGGTAAAGTAGGCTAAATAGAAATTTTGGCTATATATTTGCATTTTAGGGGCAGGAGGGCAAAATATAGTGATAGCACCTTCAAAACATAATAAACAAAATTTGCCTGCATTTAATGAAGCATGAGTTGTTTCCTTAATATATTCCTTTCTCAATAGCACCAATTCTTGGCTTTACCTCAAAACCTAATCTTAAAAAAATGATAAAATTAATACTTTAGAATATGCTGCTAGTATCAGCTAGTCATATTCCTTGTTTCTTGACACTTTTTTTGTGTTTTTGAATCAGTTGTCCTTAATAAATTCCTTCCATCTCTTTCTGTGTTTTACCACTGGTGCCATAGTAAAAAATAGTAATTGATAAGAAATCAGCAACATGAATAGCACAGGATGCCTGAAAAAAAGAAAATAAAAGCTTAAAATAATAACACAAGGGTTTCATTAGGAAAAAATGATTGACATCATAATCAGAGTAGAAATTGTACATGTAAAACCCACCCCAAAGACGCACCATCATCCCTCAGGTTAAAGAAAGAAAATAAAAAAAAAGGTCAGACATGATACTGCACAAAATGAAACCACAATTTGTCCATTCTATCCCCCACCCCCCATTAAAAAGATGTTACAACCATTAAAGAGAAAATTTGCTTGTCTTGGACTATTCAACTCTACTGCTTTTTATTTTCTATATTATGTAATTGAATACATTAATTGAATAATTTACTAATTAAATAAATTAAATGGTACAGTATTATTACTGTTATTGAGATGCATTTCATGAATTTCAAAGTAGCAGCAAAATGGTTTGTTTTTTGACAAAAGTGAAGTCAAAAGTGTTTCCTGTAAGTCAAGAAGTGTTTCCTATGTAGGGAATTTTGGAAGTTTGTGAAGACTTCTGTTGGAGGAGCACATGATGTTGGTGCAGTCCCCCAGCTGAGAATAGGGCTGAATATTTGGAAGGTAAGTTTGAGGAAGTAGGAGAAGGTGAACTGCTAGATAAGAAGTTTTTGGATTTAGATAGGGGTATGGATTTATTGCTGAGTGAAGATGATTCAATGTTGGTTAGTGAGGTGAAGAATAATGAATTGTAGGAAGAGATGAAAAAAATGAAGGAGGATTGGCACCAGGAATAGATGGAATTCCACTAAAAGTGTGAAACTGGAGTAGAGCATGGATTATTTCGGATTTAAGCCTTTTGTTTTTGGCATTTTTTAGTAAAAGGTGTTGGCCTAGGGAATGGTCAACATCTATTCTGGTGCTGTTGCATAAGAAAGGAGATAGGCTAGTCCATAGTAATTATAGGTGTATCAGTATGGGTAATAGTATTAGTAAACTTTTTTGTAAGGTATTATATTCAAGGTTAGATAAATGGTTAGAATCACAGAAGAGGATGATAGATACACAGACAGGTTTCAGGAAAGGATATAGTGCGGTAGACCAGATATTTATTTTGAGTGTGTTGATAAGAAAATATGCTAGAGGAAGAGAAAATAGGTTTATATGCAGCTTTTCTGGACTTGAGAGGAGCTTTTGATGAAGTGTTAGGAAGCACCTTTTTGAGAGTCTGCTATAATTAGGATTTCCCTGGAGATTTGTTAGGATATTAGTAGCTATGTATAGTGTTGTAGGATTGTAGTTTGAGTTGGGAGACAGTTTTCAAGAGTAATTAAAAGTAGTATAGAAGTTAAACAAGGCTATAGCTTACCTCCTAGGCTATTTTCTTTATTTATAAATGATATAAGCAGCACCATGTATTGAGCTATTGTTTAAATCTTTGTTTGCTCTCCTTTTTGTGGATGATATAGTGTTGGTTGCACAAAAGTGGAAAAGAGATGCAAAGATTGTTAGATCTTACCCGTGATTATTTAGTTGAGAAGAAGTTAATTTTAAATGTTGATAAATCAGCAGTAGTAGTATTTGGAGAAAAAGGGGGACTAATGTGAATGGTAGAGAGTTAAAGATTGAAAAGGAGTTTTTTTATTTAGGGTGTAAGGTTACATCTAAAGGCAGGTGGAGTAGTCATGTTGATTTAATGAAGAGAAGAGGACTTAGGGCAATGTGGAGTGTGTTAAATTGTAGTTTAAGAAAGATAGGTAAATTTAGTTATGGGTGTGAAATTTGGGGATTTGAAAAGGGGGCTAAGCTAGAGAGGATCCAGTCAAGTTTTTTTAAGAGATTGATAGATCTAAGTGATCAGTTTAATGGGTTAGTTTTAAGGGGTGATTTGGGGTTGAGGAGTGAAAGAGTTGTAAGGCTAGTTAGTATGATCAGGTATTGGGAAAAATTAGTATCCCTCCCAGAGGAGAGGATACTAAAAGCAGCTTACCAAGAATCTCTGAGAAATAGGAGGAAATGTTCTTGGGCTAGCCAAGTTAAACATATTTTTAAAAGCTCTGGAGAAGATAGGCTGTGGAAAGGCTTAGTGCTAAAAAGGCGGGCAGTAGCAAAACCTGTTAAGATTATTTTAGAGAGCCAGGAAATCCAGAAATGGCATTGTGATATATCCTCGTTACCATCTCTATCTCTGTATGCTAGTATTAAGGACCTATGGGGTGAGGAAGTGTGTTTTAAGGCAGGGCTTAGTAGGGAGGAATTAAAGTGGGTAATAATGGTAAGGGGAAATTTTGTAGCATTTGGAGACAGGAGAAGATATTTGGGGAAGATTAGGTTGAAGGCTTGTCTCTATTTTTGTCCAATGTGTGGGGACGAAAATGATGATTTAATTAATTTTTTATGTTTGCTTAAGGAGTTAAAAAAAGGTTGGTGAGAGGAAATTTTTCCGGGGTGGTTCAAAAGGGAGGAATGGGTGGGTAATATATTAACAGATATAAATTTTTTGGGGGATAAAGAATTTGGAAAGGTTTATTTGACTGGCCATGGAGCATAGAGATCATTTTCTTTAGATTTATTTTCTATTTTATTTTTGTTTTGTTTATAATAAGGATGTTTTCATTTGTTATTTTTGAAGTGTATTGAGTCTTAATTATGGCCCAGTAGGGCTTTTAGTGTTAATTAATTAAAAAAAAACTTTCCGAAAAATAAGTTTTTCAAAGAAAAGTAAATGCCATTTCAAACTTGAGCTCAGGAGATACAAATACCTGTTAAAATTCAAACTCAAAACGACCAGAAATTACTATTAAAAAATAAATGAAACCCAAAACAAACAGAAATTAAATAAACTATCATAGCAAACAACATACAACAAGTAAAATATAAATGAATAAATAGATTTTAAAGCGAGTAATGCTTTGATTGAATATGAAAATCAAGCTTAAAACAAAAAAAAATAGTTTGCTATTAAAGTATAAATGCAACTTAAAACGAACAGAAATTAAATAAACAATCAATGTGAACAAACATACAATATATATTAATGTAAATGAATAAATAAGTCTTAAAACAAGTGAAACTTAAATTGAATATGCAAATCAAGTTTGAATCGAATAAAAACAACAACAAACAAGAGTTTGGGTATCGCCTCACTGCAGAAGCCTAAAACCTACTGCGTCATTGGCGCCTTACTGAAAACTATATGAGTCTTGAACAGTCTTGGAAAGTATAAACAAAATCAAATTGAACGTTGGATATATAATGATATTAATTGTTGAAAGATCCATCAGTTCAAGATTTTTTTTTTTTTCACTGTAATTTTTATTTTCATTTCAATGCTGTAAGAACTGGAAAAGAATAAATTTGTAATATACAAGTAGTTCGTTTCAGTGAAGCGCCAATGACGCAGAAGGCTTTAGGTTTTTACAGTTAAAGAAGGGGGCAGTATCCAAATTTTGTTTGTAGTGAAACTATATTTGTCTTGACCAATCTTGGAAAGAACTAATAAATTAAATGGAATATTTTACGTATAATGATATTAATTGATGAAGTTTATCAGTTCAAAATTTTACTGTAATTTAATATTTATCTTCAATATTAAGTACAAAAGAAAACATTTGTAATATAATTCGTTTTCAGTAAAGCGCCAATGACACAGTAGGTTTTAGGCTTCTGCAGTGAGGCAATCAATCAATCAATCAATCAATCAATCAATTTATTAATACTAAAAAAAAAAAACAATACAATTACAAACTTAAAAATTTAAACACGCCCAAGAAGCTAAGCTTGTACAGGGCCAACAAAACAAATAAGACACTATTATAAAGCACTAAAAAAAAAAAAAAAAAAAAAAAAAAAAAAAAAAAAAAAAAAAAAAAAAAAAATTAGATAAGAGACATTTATGAAAATAGGAGAAATAATAGGAGAAAATAGGAGAATTATTTGAAATATATTGAATGAAAAAAAAAAAGACATAAATGTGGATAGAATGCAAAAAATGAAGAAAAAAGGGGGAAAATACTATACTGGAAATACCCAGCGAGAAAGTGCCTTTGCAGAAAGAGATAGAGGGACATCAGGAGGGATGGAGTTCCATAGTAAAATAGATTGATAAACAGGAGACCTCTGACCTGCTGTCGATGAACGCTTAGGTAAAATGAACCTGCGATAAGAGCTACGTAAAAAAGAAGAGTACCTACCTGAGCCTGACAGAAAGAAAAACTGCTGCAGAGATGGTGGGAGTCTACCTAGAAAAGCAGAATGTGCTAAATAAAGGTAACTTTTACCCACAATACGATCCAGCGGAGCTATTCCAGTATCATTATAAAGATCAGAGGAAGGGTAAAAACGAGGAAGAAGAAAAGTAGCCTTCACTGCCCTATTTTGGGCTCTTTGAAGTGAGCAGAGAAGAGATTTATTAGTACTACCCCAGACAGAACAGCAATAAGAAAGGTAAGGAAAAATAAAAGCATAATAAAGAGAAAGCATAACATCAGGGGGAAGAAATGAGTTAACCCTGTATAACATTGAAGATTGGCGGAGGACAAGGGAACGGGTATGAGTTATATGGGGTTTAAAAGAAAGAAAACAGTCAAGATACACACCAAGAAATTTCACTATAGTAGCTTGCGGTATAATATCATTCCCATAAGTCAGGATGGTTGGTTCCCCTGCGTCTCTCATACGATAAGGGGTTCTAAAGTGTACAATGGCACTTTTTTGGCTGTTGAGAGTCATACCATTTGACCAGCACCAATCTTTTACTTTATCAAGAAGACCTTGAGCTAGGGAAATGGCAGATGGCAGGTCCACTGCAGCAATGAAGAAGTTACTGTCATCAGCAAAAAGTATAGGGTGCACAAGGGGATGAAGACCATCAACAAGATCATTAATATAAATTAAAAACAAAAGTGGTCCAAGCACAGAGCCCTGTGGGACACCTTTCACAATAGGCAAGGAAGAGGAAGAAGTACCATTAACCGAAACATACTGAGATCTCCCTGAGAGGTAAGACCTAAACCATTCAAGTGGGACTCCATGCACTCCAAATGAAGATAATTTAGACAAAAGAACAGAGTGAACGACCATATCAAATGCCTTTGAAAAGTCAAGAAATAGACCCAAAACACACAAGCCCTTGTCAAGATTAACACGCACAAACTCTGTTGCATCTGAAAGTGCATGCAAGGTAGAGAAACTGGGACGAAAGCCATACTGATGGTTAGTTATGAGAGAATTACCTGCAGTCGTATTAGTACTAAATACAAATGAAGAGAGTCTACAATACACTACTTTTTCAACAACCTTAGAAATTACAGGAAGGAGAGAAATAGGTCTATAGTTTGAAATTAGAGATGAATCACCTTTTTTAAACAAAGGTACAACATTAGCAACCTTAAATAAATGAGGAAAAACACCAGAAGAAAGAGAGAGGTTAGTTATGTGTGAGATGGGGTTAGAAACAAACTGACCAATTTTTTTAAGAACATTACAGCTCAAACCAAAACCATCAACTGTACGGCTACTTGAAAGCTGAGAAATAATGTTAGAAATTTCGGTATCACTGCATGGAAAAAGGAAAAATGACTTTTCTGCTAAGGGAAAACTACTTACTCTGCTGTAGGGTGGATTAGGAACTGAAGGAAGTGAGGTGAAATACGAATTGAAGGCGCTTGCTGAAGAATTTTTGTCCACGAAAGATCCATCAGCTTTCCTGTAGTGACAAGGGGGGGACTGTTTGAGTTTCTTGCGGGAAAGAGCTTCATTAACTACAGTCCAAACCTTTCGCAAATTCCCCTTACACTCATCAATTCGACGCGAAAAATATAGCTTTTTGGCTGCACGTACTGAAGAAGTAAGCACATTTTTATAAAGTTTATACTTCAAAAGATCATCCTGTGTCTTACTTTTACATGCAGCCTTAAACAGAGACGCCTTCATATGTGTAGCATTGATCAGACCTCTAGACATCCATGGACATTTAGGTATGGAATTCCTTGGCCTCTTTCTAAGAGGAAAATGCTTATCCAACAGAGCTCCCATACGACACAAAAATAAACTCGTTGCACAATCAACATCATTAGCTTCAAGAACACTAGACCAATCATTACTCTGAAGACTATGTATTAAATTAGAAATTTCTTTATCTGTGGAAGTTCTAAAAGAAAACTCACCCTGCTCATCCACAACAATCTCAGTTTGAGGCACAAAAAGTGAAACATAAATAGGGAAGTGATCAGAAAGATCAGTGAAAACAAGACCAGAAGTAAACTTCAAATTAGAAGAATGAGAAATGAAAATATTGTCTATTAAAGTGGCAGAATTTCTAGTAGGGTCAACACGAGAAGGAAAAAAAATTGAAGGAAGTAGACCAGCAGAAGAAAGCACATCAAAGAGATGGTCACATTCATCACTTGATCCAATATTTAACATATTACAATTAAAATCTCCCAAAACACAAATACGTTTTTTAGAGAAAGACCCCACACAAGAAATTTGATCAAGCAAATCACAGAACAAATGTGTTGGAAAAGGAGGGGGCTTATAAAACAAACAAACAGTGTCACATGCAAACTGGCTTTTCAGATCAATAACAAGAGAATAAACTGTCCTACTATTTGACACTACTGATGTAAACAAGGATTCAAGGTCAGACCTTCTTCTAAACTCAATATCAGACTTTATAAATAAAGAAATACCTCCTGAGCACTTTGTTACCATTCTGGGGATATGGACAGCAACATAACCATGCATGTCATAGGCTGTAAAATTTTCACCATCAGATAACCATGTTTCTGTTAAACCAATTACATCAAAAGGGCAAGAATTATCAGACCACAAATACGATTTCAGACTATCCCATTTATCTCTTATCCCACGCACATTCAAACAAAATACATTAAAGCTACTATTTAAAGACAGTGAGGGTATAATTTTATCGCAATACCCAAACTCTTTTTTGTAATTATTTTTATTCGATTCAAACTTGATTTGCATATTCAATTAAAGTTTCACGTGTTTTAAGATTTATTTATTCATTTACATTAATATATATATTGTATGTTTGTTTGCATTGATTGTTTATTTAATTTCTGTTCGTTTTAATTTCATTTATACTTTAATAACAAACTATTTTTTCGTTTTATGCTTGATTTTCATGTTCAATCTAAGCATTACTCGCTTTAAGATCTATTTATTTATTTATATTATTACTTTCTGTATGTTTTTTGCTATGATTGTTTATTTAATTTTTGTTCGTTTTGGGTTTCATTTATTCTTTAATGGTAATTTCTGGTCGTTTTGAGTTTGAATTTTAACAGGTATTTGTATCTCCTGAGCTTAAGTTTAAAATGACCTTTACTTTTCTTTGAAAAACTTACTTTTCGGAAGTTTTTTAATTAATTTTTGTTCATTTTTGCTTGCAAAAAGTCTCAAGTTTTTATGGCATGGGGGGGGGGGGGGTTGCTTATTGTCCGATTATTCTTCACTTTAAAAGAACGGATCTAGAACTTTCAATTGAAATCGAATGAGACTTTTTTCAAAGTCTATACGATTATCTCTTTGATATAAACCTTATATATGAACAATAGACAGCTTGCATAACTTGTGGAAAGCGATTGACAACAATGAATGGATTGAAAAAATAGCAAGTTTAATTAACGCAATCTTGCCTTAATTAAGTAAATTACATTACTTTAGACTACGTTAAGGGGGGGTGGCACCCCCTCGCCCCTCCCCTGGATCTGCCACTGCCTTACACTCTCTGTTTCTTTCCTTGTTAGGGAGGAGAACAGATGCCCTAATAGGTGTGTGTTAATACCAAAACATTCTAACTCTCACTGGGCCTTCAGGTATAAACAGAATTAATTCAAAGGAAGGGGTGGGGAAAAGGGCGTGGGGGGGGGTTATTTGCCCTTCGATCAATTTTGACTCTTAAGAGCTGGACTAGAACTTCCAATTTCCAATCAAATGAACCCTCTCTGAAGTTTATACGAGAATCCCTTCCTGCCCCCGGGCCCTAGGGGGTTTTGTCGATGGCAGAGTTTTGTTACTTAACCTTTCAACTATTTTTAACAAAATGGTATTTTTAACCCTTGCATATAAAACAGCTCTGGGGGAAAAATAATAAAAAATATTGAAGCTATATAAGATTTATTCATTTATTTATGTTTGCACCGGTTATCTTTATATTTGTAAGATAGTTCATTTTAATTGCTGTTCATTCGGGGTTTTGTTTATTTAAATAAAAGACCAGTAATTTCTGGTCTTTTTGAGTTTTAACTATATAGGAATTAATTTCTGCTGGTCCTGAGTTCACTATGGCTCTTTACTCTTCTTAGAAAACTTTTTTTTATGTAAGGTTTTTTTAAATTAATAATAATGAAACATTGAAGCCTTTTGGCCTTTGCTATAGACCGCTTAATTACATGCCTCTGAAAATTCAAACCTGATTTTTTCACGTAACAATGAAGGGATCGAAATAATAGCTTCTAAAAACAGTAGCTAGGTTATTCCATTTGTTGATGCAGAAAGAACAGGATCGTTTTGATTAGACCATTTTTCGGATTTTTTGTGCCACAATAATTTAAGCATTTATTGCAAAGTATGTATTTTAACCTTATTTTAAGTATGGCTGTAATTTTAAGTATTTGATAATAGATTTACTATGTGTTCTTCCCATACAAAACTTTACCTTATTAAATTCTTTGGAGTGGGGGCAGCGTAGTTGGCATAAAGAAGAAACTTTAGCGTAGACAGTAGGAGAGGGGGAGAGTGAGGTTGGAGACTCATCCAATACGGAGCGGAACTTCACTTATCTCCTCCGTTCCCGATTTAGAAGATTAGAGAGACTCTTTGGGATGTAGAATGTTGGACCGTTTGAGTTGTGGAAGACGTTAAAATACTCAAAAATACTTTATATTTTTAGTTATTGCAGGATTGCTTTCATAGATTGTGGAATGGTGAGCCCCCTGGCCCATGATTTGGGTGAGCCTCAACTCATAATATGCAATTTTGATTAATTGTTCCGTGTTATGTGCATATATTATTCTATATATGTTATTCTGAGTTATACTTTTATCGCATTGCGTTCATTTTTAAGCCTTGAGATAAAAACTGAAACCTTAGCGTAAACAGTGGTGGGGGTAAGTCTCCCCCTCACATGCATGATTGAGCAGCCACAGAGAAAGTAATACAAATGAAAATAATCTGTCTTTTAAAAATGTCTTTTTTCAAAAGACACGAAAATAATCGTCTAAAGGAACCTGAAGTGCTATCTCTGACTTTCCGTTGATTCTTATTCCCGTTACTTTCAGATGTAAAATTTAGAACATTATCAAATGGGTTTAGTCGTCCCCTCTCTGAATAATTCATATTTGGAAAACTCACCCCCTGGGAAATTTCTCCCCCTCCAAGAACATTTCCTTTTCCTGCTGATAATTCCCCCGCGTTAAAGTCCACCCAGCAGACATTTCCCCGCCGTGGAATATGCTCCCCCAAACATATTCCTCTCAGATAATTTCGGATATTCCTAAAATAAATAAAAATTTATTTTTCCAGGGGCACTTTATGTGGAAGAGGTGATCGCATAAACTTTGGAACGGGGTTCATTGAATTACAAATTAAAAGTTATAGTGCCGTTACACCAGGGGCGGACCAGGATTTTTTAAGGGGGGGGGAAATAGGTTGATCCGATAAGCTTGCGTTAGGAGCAAGTTTAATTAACGCAATCTTGCGTTAACTAAGTAAATTACATTACTTTAGACTACGTTAGGGGGGGGGGCTAGTTGCCCTCCAATCTCTTTTGACTCTTAAAAAGTGAATAAGAACTTTCAATTTCCAATCAAATGAGCCCTCTCTAAAGTTTATAGGAGCATCCCTTCCATAAGAAATCAATATGAAGGATTTGGAGAATCCTTAAATTATAACCCTTGCCCTGAGGGCTTTGGGGGAGTTGTCATCCTCAAAGACCTAATTTCCAGAACTTAAAACTACGTTTAATAAAATGACCGTCTCAAAATTTTGATTGGATGTGTTTGGGGAAAAGGTGGACGTGAGAGGGGGGTTTGTTGCCCTCAAATCACTTTCGACTATTAAAAAGGGCACTAGCCCTTTGAATTTCCAATCAAATGAGCCTTTTTTGAAGTTTCTACGACACCGCCTTCTATAAAAACCTTATATGGCCCCAGTGGTATAACTTAAAACCCTTGCCTTGAGGGATTTGGGGGAGTGTCTTCCTCAAAAACATATTTTCTATCTGAAAATCAACTACGTTGAACAAAATGGCTATCTCAAAATTTTGATTGGATGTGTTTGGGGGAATGATGGCGTGGGGGGGGGGGCTAGTTGCCCTCCAATCACTTTCGACTATTAAAAAGGGCACTAGCCCTCTGAATTTCCAATCGAATGAGCCTTTTTTTGAAGTTTTCTTACGACAACGCCTTCTATAAAAACCTTATATGCCCCCAGGGCATAACTTAAAACCCTTGCCCTGAGGGTTGTGGGGGAGTTTCCTCCTCAAAAACATATTTTCTGTGTGGAAATCAACTACGCTGAACAAAATGCTATCTCAAAATTTTGATTGGATGTGTTTGGGGGAATGATGTGCGTGGGGGGGAGGGGCTAGTTGCCCTCCAATCTCATTCGACTATTAAAAAGGGCACTAGTCCTTTGAATTTCTAATCGAATGAGCCTTTTTTAAGTTTCTATGACCGCCTTCTATAGAAACCTTATATGCCCCCAGGGCATAACTTAAAACCCTTGCCCTGAGGGTTGTGGGGGAGTGTCCTCCTCAAAAACATATTTTCTATCTGGAAATCAACTACGCTGAACAAAATGGCTATCTCAAAATTTTGATTGGATGTGTTTTGGAGAATGATGGTCGTGGGGGGGGGGGGGCTAGTTGCCCTCCAATCACTTCTCGACTATCAAAAAGGGCACTAGCCCGTTGAATTTCCAATCGAATGAGCTTTTTTGAAGTTTCTACGACAACGCCTTCTATAAAAACCTTATATGCCCCCTGGGCATAACTTAAAACCCTTGCCCTGAGGGTTGTGGGGGAGTATCCTCCTCAAAACATATTTTCTATCTGGAAATCAACTACGCTGAGCAAAATGGCTATCGCAAAATTTTGTTTGGATGTATTTGGGGAATGATGGGCGTGGGAGGGGGGGGCTAGTTGCCCTCCAATCACTCTCGACTATCAAAAAGGGCACTAGTCCGTTGAATTTCCAATCGAATGAGCTTTTTTGAAGTTTCTACGACAACGCCTTCTATAAAAACATTATATGCCCCCTGGGCATAACTTAAAACCCTTGCCCTGAGGGTTGTGGGGGAGTGTCCTCCTCAAAAACATATTTTCTATCTGGAAATCAACTACGCTGAACAAAATGGCCATCTCAGAATTTTGATTGGATGTATTGGGGGAATGATGGACCTTGGGGGCTAGTTGCCCTCCAATCACTTTCGACTATTAAAAAGGCACTAGCCCTTTGAATTTCCAATCGAATGAATCTTTTTTGAAGTTTCTACGACAACGCCTTCTATAAAAACCTTATATGCCCCCAGGGCATAACTTAAAACCCTTACCCTGAGGGTTGTGGGGGAGTGTCCTCCTCAAAAAATATTTTCTATCTGGAAATCAACTACCTGAACAAAATGGCTATCTCAAAATTTTGATTAGATGTGTTTGGGGGAATGATGGGCGTGGGGGGGGGCATGTTGCCCTCCAATCACTTTCGACTATTAAAAAGGGAACTAGCCCTTTGAATTTTCAATCGAATGAGCCTTTTTCGAAGTTTCTGCGACAACGCCTTCTATAAAAACCTTATATGCCCCTAGGGCATAACTTAAAACCCTTGCCCCGAGGGCTTTGGGGGAGTGTCCTCCTCAAAAAGATATTTTCTATCTGGAAATCAACTCCGCTGAACAAAATGGCTATCTCAAAATTTTGATTGGATGTGTTTGGGGGAATGATGGGCGTGGGGGGGGCTAGTTGCCCTCCAATCACCTTTGACTATTAAAAAGGGCACTAGCCCTTTGAATTTCCAATCGAATGAGCCTTTTTTGAAGTTTTTACGACAACGCCTTCTATAAAAATCTTATATGCCCCCAGGGCATAACTTAAAACCGTTGCCCCGAGGGTTGTGGGGGAGGGTCCTCCTCAAAAACATATTTTCTGTGTGGAAATCAACTACGTTGAACAAAATAGCTATCTCAAAATTTTGATTGGATGTGTTTGGGGGAATGATGTGCGTGGGGGGGGGAGGGACTAGTTGCCCTCCAATCTCATTCGACTATTAAAAAGTGCACTAGCCCTTTGAATTTCTAATCGAATAAGCCTTTTTTTAAGTTCATGACACGCCTTCTAGAACCTTATATGCCCCCAGGGCAGAACTTAAAACCCTTGCCCTGAGGGTTATGGGGAGTGTCCTCCTCAAAAACATATTTCTATCTGGAAATCAACTACGCTGAACAAAATGGCTATCTCAAAATTTGATGGATGTGTTTTGGGGAACGATGGTCGTGGGGGGGGGGCTAGTTGCCCTCCAATCACTTCTGACTATCAAAAAGGCACTAGCACGTTGAATTTCCAATCGAATGAGCTTTTTTTGAAGTTTTTTCTACTGGCTACAACAAAGCCCATTCTAGATAAGAAAACCATTTATATGATGCTGCCCCATGGGCCATATAACTTTAAACAAACCCTTGCCCTGAGGGTTGTGGGGGAGTGTCCTCCTCAAAACATATTTTCTATCTGGAAATCAACTACGCTGAACAAAATGGCTATCTCAGAATTTTGATTGGATGTATTTGGGGGAATGATGGACCTTGGGGGCTAGTTGCCCTCCAATCACTTTCGACTATTAAAAAGGGCACTAGCCCTTTGAATTTCCAATCGTATGATCTTTTTTGAAGTTTCTACAACAACGCCTTCTATAAAAACCTTATATGCCCCCAGGGCATAACTTAAAACCCTTACCCTGAGGGTTGTGGGGGAGTGTCCTCCTCAAAAATATATTTTCTATCTGGAAATCGACTACGCTGAACAAAATGGCTATCTCAAAATTTTGATTGGATGCGCTTGGGGGAATGATGCGCGTGGGGGGGCATGTTGCCCTCCAATCACTTTCGACTATTAAAAAGGGCACTAGCCCTTTGAATTTTCAATCGAATGAGCCTTTTTTGAAGTTTCTACGACAACGCCTTCTATAAAAACCTTATATGCCCCCAGGGCATAACTTAAAACCCTTGCCCCGAGGGTTGTGGGGGAGTGTCCTCCTCAAAAATATATTTCCTATCTGGAAATCAACTACGCTGAACAAAATGGCTGTCTCAAAATTTTGATTGGATGTGTTTGGGGGAATTCTGCTTGGGGGGGGGGGGCTAGTTGCCCTCCAATCACTTTCGAAAAAGGGCACTAGCCACTCCAATTTGCAATCGAATGAGCCCTATTCGAACTTTCTACGACAACTCCTTCGATACGAAGTGCCCGGGTATGGAGAAAAAAAAACACACACACACATTGTGCCCACATCGTTCTTTACTTAGGCAGCGCTAGCGCGCTGCCTATGATTATAATTGTGAAGATCCACACCAGTTATAAACAGGCCATTAAAACATTCTGAGGTAAGGTTATTAATAATGTCAAACATTAGCATAGATCGATAAAAAAGGAATATACCTGCTAGAGGAAGAATATTCAGTTTCAAATACACATTTCTCACTGAATCTCTCGGTCCATAATTTGCTAAAATCCTAATGGCAGAATTCTGCAAAGCTCTAAGTCGTTTCAGATGGGATTGAAAAGTTGAAGACCATACTGAACAACAAAATAAAAGGTAACAATGGACAAGTGAAAAAATACAAAAGTCTCAAGGACAATTTTCGGACAAATTTGCTTCAATTTCCCAATAATTCCAACATTACGGGCAATTTTAGATGTTATACAATTTATATGATCTGAAAAACTAAGCGTCTCATCTACAATAATGCCTAAATACCTAGTCGAGTGACTCTATTAATAAATGAATTCCCACACATCAACTTATCTACCCAAGGATAATACTTTTTAGAACGAGCAAACAACACAAAATTACACTTCTTAAAATTTATATTCAGCTTATTCAACCTAGTCCACTTTTCAATCAAACTTATTATCATGTTCGACTGCACAGATTAACTCTTTTTCAGTTCTCGCGCATACCGTTAAATTAGTATCATTAGCAAATAAAACTAACGCTTTTACAGGGATCACATTTAGGTCTCTACTGTTTACTGAATCAACAATATTAGATAAAACTCCACATAGATCATTAATATATACAGCAAATAATAGTGGACCAAACAATTCTGATTATTAAAGCAGCCAGAATTGTTTTAACAATCAGAAGTTAAAACAATTCTGACTGCATTCCTTTCCTCGTTCTGTAATTAGCCGCGACGCATTCCTAAGCAAACCTGAAAAGACGCAAGATACCTTTTAAGCTAGAGGCTATTAATCTGTTTTGACAAGTTTTGACTCAGAAACATGTCCGGCTTGGCTGTATCATTAGTAAAAACATTATTGGTTGCTATGACATCATAGCTATGATAATCGAGTTACCGTATATTAAGTACCCTCTGTATTCGTTCTCTCTAGTTGGTCCAGAAAATGGGTGTTGCCTCAGATACCTGTTTGGTCTCTTTATACGATCTCGTCCCTGAATATCTAGTTCCAAATATAACATGTTTGGTCGCTTTATAGGTCCATAATATAGTGTTTGGTCGTATTATGCGATCCCCCCTAGTATAGCAATATAGATAACTACTTTAGTGGTAACGAACTGTAAGTAAGGAGCGACCCGGCTCAATAGTAACCGAAACTCTGAAAAACAGAATTTTGATACCAGTAGATACATCAAAAGAATCGGATTTTTATGCTGATTTAAAATATTTAAGTCTCATCAAGTTTAGTCTTACCCATCAAAAGTAACGAGCCTGAAAAAATTTGCCTTATTTTCGAAAAAAGGAGAAAACTCCTCTTAAAAGTGATACAATGTTAATGGAAAGCAAACTGTCATAATCAGCGTATCAGAGAACCCTACTGTAGAGGTTTTAAGCTCCGACCTGCAAAAATGTGGAATTTTACATTTTTTGCCAGAAGAAAGATCACGGATGCGTTTTTTTCTTTTTTCAGGGGTGATCGTATCGATCCGGTGGTCATAAAATATCGCGAGAGGACTCATTCGAACGGAAATTAAAAGTTCTAGTGCCCTTTTTTAAGGGACCAAAAAAATTGGAGTGTAACTAGGCCCCCTCTCTCGCTCATTTTTTTTCCCAAAGTCACCCGATCAAAATTTTGAGATAGCCATTTTGTTCAGCATAGTCGAAAACCTAATTTATGTGTCTTCTAGGATGACTTAATCCCCCATAGTCCCCGGGAGAAGGGCTCCAAGTTATGAACTTTGCCCATTGTTTACATATAGTATTTGTTATTTGGAAATATGCAGACGTTTTCAGGAGGGATTTCTTCTGATGGGGAGGGGGGGGGGGGGTCGGAAGAAGGGGTTACGTGGGATGATCTTTCGGTGGAGGATATTGTCATGGGGTAAGGGTCATTTCTATGACGGGGGCCACCGGATTTCCCAGCATTATTTAAAAAATGATCAGGAATAAAATAAAACCAAGTTTTTTTTCAACTGAAAGTAAGGAGCAACATTAAACTTAAAACGAACAGAAACTATTGCGTATATGAGGGGTTCTCCCCTAGTCAATACCTCGCTCTTTACGCTAAAGTTATTTTAGTACTTTCAAAAAAGCTATCTATTCTAATTAAACGGCCTTTGTGATTCAGGGGTTATTGTTAAAGAATTGGAACAAAATTTGTACTTTAGCGTAAAGAGCGAGGTATTGACTAGGGGGAGAACCCCTCATTTACGTAATAAAAATACACGAATATAGAAGTTCGTTACGTCAGTTATTTCGTAAGTTGTGTCAGATCAAAATTTCGAGGTAGACATTTAAACAAAAAAAACTAAATGTAATGTGCAAATTTCATTTTAATTATTCATATACGGTGAGCCAAAATCAAAGCTGCATTAATTCAAAACATTCAGAAATTAAATTAGAAAAAACAAATTTTTTTAACTGAAAGTAAGGAGCCACATCAAAACTTAAAACGAACAGAAATTATTACGTATATGAAAGGGGCTGTCCCCTCCTCAACGCCTCGCTCTTGATGCTAAAGTTTTTATTGTTATAAAAAATAGAGTTGTGAGACAGAGTCAAACTTTAGCGTAAAGAGTGAGTCGTGGAGGAGGGGAAAGCCCCTTTCATATACGGAATAACTTCTGTTCGTTTTAAGTTTTAATGTGGCTCCTTACTTTCAGTTAAAAAAAACTTTTTTTTTATTTAATTTACCAAGAGGCTCACTTTTGCAAAAGCTCCATGTATCTTTGTGTACCTTTTTTATAACTCGTGAATGCTCAGCAGCAATGGCTCCTATCTATTTTATAATTCAATAAGGAGCTTTAGAACAGACAAACATGCCTGTTACACATTTTAGGTTGCAATCAAAGGAACTTAAACCTCCAATCAGGCCTGGATTTACCAACAGGCCCACTTGGCCCGGTCCTAGGGTGCATATTGTCAGGGGGGCGCAATAAATTATCTCTGAGTGATTTTTTTTCTTATTAAAAACTGGACTGATGTGATATATCGTCAAAGTGCCAGGTTCACTCCACTGTTTCGCTGCCTATTCACAGAAAAGTGATTTTAAAACAACTCAGGAATTCTGTGGCCACTTGTCAACTGTTATATGTCTCCCAAGAATGGCAACTGAGAGTTCCATATCACCTGTGTCTTCCATTAGTTTTGGCTCATCAGTTGCGGTGTTCAGTGCTTTTACTATCTTCGAATTTCCAGGGGCTTTCCTAAAAATTTCAGAAAAACAGTGTGGCAAAAACGCTTGGGCCTAGGATAGCCAAAGCTGTAAATCCGGTGCTGCCTCAAATTACAATTTAGATTAAACTTAAATTAAGCTTCTTCTTTTTTATTTTGTCAGGGGTGGCAGTATTTTTGGTCCTTATTATGCCAATATTAAAGTATAAATGTTCCCTATTGAGATTTTTTTTTATTGATTATGTTACATTTAAGTTACATTCAGTTGCCAAGAATGGCAACTGAGAGTTCCATATCACCTGTGTCTTCCATTAGTTTTGGCTCATCAGTTGCGGTGTTCAGTGCTTTTACTATCTTCGAATTTCCAGGGGCTTTCCTAAAAATTTCAGAAAAACAGAGATGCAAAAACGCTTGGGCCTAGGATAGCTAAAGCTGTAAATCCGGTGCTGCCTCAAATTACAATTTAGATTAAACTTAAATTAAGCTTCTTCTTTTTTATTTTGTCAGGGGTGGCAGTATTTTTGGTCCTTATTATGCCAATATTAAAGTATAAATGTTCCCTATTGAGATTTGTTTTTATTGATTATATTACATTTAACTAAGCAGGGAATGTTATTACTCTTAACCATCTACAGTCAAGATAGGATGGGGATTTTTCGCTGGGGGGAGCTCAGAGATTCGTTTTCAGTTACTGGTTAAACCCATTTAATGTTTTGCTTGAAGAGGATTAGTAAGAGACTAAGCCTTACAAAATTGCCTTAGCCTCCAAATGGGCTAGGAAGTAAAATATCACCTTTATCAATTGACAGAATCTGTTGTAAAGGAAGTATTTTTCAACAAATTTATTTTTTTGAAATGATAAATTATACAGAAATTCTATTTTGCAGGAAAAATCTCCGGAAAAAAATGGATGGGGACCACAATAATACCATAAATCATTCATTAAATAGAGATATCAATCAGGAAATGCCAAGTATGGAGTCAATCTTTCTCCCAGAAGTTGTAATAAAAGACGAATTAGTCGATGAAGAATTCAGTCAGAGTCAAAGTAGCTGTGATTTGGTACACACTATAAAGCTAAACTGTCTTACCCCAGGAGGATCAAATGTGAGTTTGATTTAGAACTAATTCTGTTGGCGTTCTTTGAATAGCTTTCAAGGGGAGTAAGAAACAGAGGTCTTACTCCGTTTTACTCCGTCTTACTCCTTAATGTGAGGAACATTCTTGAACGAGGCTATAATAATCCAGTGAACCCCTGTATTACTTTGGACGTGGCTAAACTTTTGACACAATACAGTATGTAGCCTAAAGTACCTTACCTTTTCAACGATTTTGTGCGAAGGAGGAATATTAATTCTAATCTATCTGATGATTATACTCAAATCTGAAGTTTAACCAATATTAAAGGTTTATGTAATAGTTTGAACTTGTTTTCATTTTCTTGAGCCTTATCATATAGAACAGATGGTTGTATTGGGGAAAACGTACCTTTGACATCATCTTTGCAGATGCAGGAACAGGGGTTGTAAAAAATCCCATTTAAATCAGAGGCTTCATAAATACATTTAGGGAGAAAACATGTTACACATCAATGATATAGTAGTCATAGAAGAATTCTTAGTTTACGAGTTGCGGGCTATAGTTCTCTAAGCATCCTCCCCAATTGCTGCTGATTTTGCTTACTTAGAAATGTATTTTATTATTGTCTAATTTGCATTAAATTCTTACAACTATTTTGTTTCTTTTGAAGCCATCCCTAGAAAATGTGCAGGAAACCAATTGGCTAAACAAATCTCTATTTAAACTAAATGATTCCTTTGACCACACTGGATGAGATGAAAAAAAAAACTCAAGGAGATGAAAAAACCAGTATATTTCCAGCCAGTGAAAAACCAATGTAAATATTTCGACCGAAACCTCTGGTCAGCTGTCATCGGTGCAAAATAGAAGAATAATAAAAGAACGTGAAACAAAACCACTAAAATATATAAAAAAAACACAAAAAACAACCACTGAAATAGTTTTTTTACGATCTTTTATTATTCTTCTATCTTTGCACTGAGGTTGGTGATGCAGAAGTTTTGGCCAAAATGTTTGCATTTCATTTTTACTTTCTAAGTGGCTATAAATATCCTCATTTTTTCATTTTGTTTGGTTAAACTATTTAATTAGTTTTCAATAAAGCACAATCAATGCTTTAATCTCTTGGAGATGTCAAAACCAAAACATTTTTCGCCCCCCTTGAATAATCTTAGGTCTATTTATACACGAAAACTGCAATTTTACCTTATTTAAAACTCGATTTTACCATCATTACCTTGCCATCTTCTTATCTTACCATCGTTTTTTGCTTCTACTTCTATAGGTTCAATAAAAATTACCCCAAAAAGGCATGTTTAGTCTCCTTTTCAAGAAGTTTTTACGTTTTAACTCAGTACAAAAGGTTTTTTTTACCATTTTCTTATCTTGCAATCTTACCATCTTGTTATCTTACGATCTTTTCATGCTTCTACTTCTATAT
The DNA here is from genome assembly GCA_027921565.1 of Artemia sinica. Classification (NCBI taxonomy): domain Eukaryota; kingdom Metazoa; phylum Arthropoda; class Branchiopoda; order Anostraca; family Artemiidae; genus Artemia; species Artemia sinica. The sequence continues at coordinate 652,817 of JAPEVW010000064.1, read as the reverse complement.
GTTCAATAGAAATTATCCCAAAAAGGTATGTTTAGTATCCTTTTCAAGAAGTTTTTACGTTTTAACTCAGTAAAAAAGGTTTTTTTTACCATTTTCTTATCTTGCAATCTTACCATCTTGTTATCTTACGATCTTTTTTTGCTTCTACATCTATATGTTCAATAGAAATTATCCCAAAAAGGTATGTTTAGTATCCTTTTCAAGAAGCTTTTACGTTTTAACTTAGTATAGAAGGTTTTTTTTACCATCTTCTTATCTTGCAATCTTACCATCATTACCTTACCATTTTCTTATCTTACGATCTTCCCTTCCTTCTACTTCCATAGGTTCAGTAGAAATTACCCCAAAAAGGCATGTTTAGTCTCCTTTTCAAGAAGTTTTTACGTTTTAACTCAGTACAAAAGGTTTTTTTTTACCATTTTCTTATCTTGCAATCTTACCATCTTGATATCTTACGATCTTTTCTTGCTTCTACTTCTATATGTTCAATAGAAATTATCCGAAAAACGCATGTTTAGTATCCTTTTCAAGAAGCTTATACGTTTTAACTTAGAATAGAAGGTTTTTTTTACCATCTTCTTATCTTGCAATCTTACCATCATTACCTTACCATCTTCTTATCTTACGATCATCCCTTCCTTCTACTTCCAAAGGCTCAGTAGAAATTACCCCAAAAAGGCATGTTTAGTTTCCTTTTCAAGAAGTTTTTACGTTTTAACTCAGTACAAAAGGTTTTTTTTACCATTTTCTTATCTTGCAATCTTACCATCTTGTTATCTTACGATCTTTTCTTGCTTCTACTTCTATATGTTCAATAGAAATTATCCCAAAAAGGTATGTTTGGTATCCTTTTCAAGAAGCTTTTACGTTTTAACTTAGTATAGAAGGTTTTTTTTACCATCTTCTTATCTTGCAATCTTACCATCATTACCTTACCATCTCCTTATCTTACGATCTTCCTCTTCCTTCTACTGCCATAGGTTCAGTAGAAATTACCCCAAAAAGGCGTGTTTAGTCTCCTTTTCAAGAAGTTTTTACGTTTTAACTCAGTACAAAAGGTTTTTTTTCCATTTTCTTATCTTGCAATCTTACCATCTTGTTATCTTACTATCTTTTCTTGCTTCTACTTCTATATGTTCAATAGAAATTATGCCAAAAAGGTATGTTTAGTATCCTTTTCAAGAAACTTTTACGTTTTAACTTAGTATAGAAGGTTTTTTTACCATCTTCTTATCTTGCAATCTTACCATCATTACCTTACCATCTTCTTATCTTACGATCTTTCCTTCCTTCTACTTCCATAGGTTCAGTAGAAATTACCCCAAAAGGTATGTTTAGTCTCCTTTTCAAGAAGTTTTTACGTTTTAACTCAGTACAAAAGGTTTTTTTTACCATTTTCTTATCTTGCAATCTTAAAATCTTGTTATCTTACGATCTTTTCTTGCTTCTACTTCTATATGTTCAATAGAAATTATGCCAAAAAGGTATGTTTAGTATCCTTTTCAAGAAACTTTTACGTTTTAACTTAGTATAGAAGGTTTTTTTACCATCTTCTTATCTTGCAATCTTAGCATCATTACCTTACCATCTTCTTATCTTACGATTATCCCTTCCTTCTACTTCCAAAGGCTCAGTAGAAATTACCCCAAAAGCATGTTATTTCCTTTCAAGAAGTTTTACGTTTAACTGAGTACAAAAGGGTTTTTTTTCTACTTCTGCTTCTACTTCTATTGATTCAGTAAAAATTACCCCAAAAAGGCATGTTTAGTCTCCTTTTCAAGAAGTTTTTGCGTTTTAACTCAGTACAAAAGGTTTTTTTTTACCATTTTCTTATCTTGCAATCTTACCATCTTGTTATCTTACGATCTTTTCTTGCTTCTACTTCTATATGTTCAATAGAAATTATCCCAAAAAAGTATACTTAGTATCCTTTTCAAGAAACTTTTACGTTTTAACTTAGTATAGAAGGGTTTTTTTTACCATCTTCTTATCTTACGATCTTCTCTTGCTTCTACTTCTATAGGTTCAATAGAAATTACCCCAAAGAGACACGTTTAGTCTCTTTTTCAAGAAGTTTTTACGTTTTAACTCAGTACAAAAGGTTTTTTTTTACCATTTTCTTATCTTGCAATCTTACCATCTTGTTATCTTACGATCTTCTCTTGCTTCTACTTCTATTTGTTCAATAGAAATTATCCCAAAAAGGTATGTTTAGTATCCTTTTCAAGAAGCTTTTACGTTTTAACTTAGTATAGAAGGTTTTTTTTACCATCTTCTTATCTTGCAATCTTACCATCATTACCTTACCATTTTCTTATCTTACGACCTTCTCTTGCTTCTACTTCTATAGGTTCAATAGAAATTACCCCAAAGAGACACGTTTAGTCTATTTTTCAAGAAGTTTTTACGTTTTAACTCAGTACAAAAGGTTTTTTTTTACCATTTTCTTATCTTGCAATCTTACCATCTTGTTATCTTACGATCTTTTTTTGCTTCTACTTCTATATGTTCAATAGAAATTATCCCAAAAAGGTATACTTAGTATCCATTTCAAGAAGCTTTTACGTTTTAACTTAGTATAGAAGCTTTTTTTTACCATCTTCTTATCTTGCAATCTTACCATCATTACCTTACCATCTTCTTATCTTACGATCTTCCCTTCCTTCTACTTCCATAGGTTCAGTAGAAATTACCCCAAAAAGGCATGTTTAGTCACCTTTTCAAGAAGTTTGTACGTTTTAACTCAGTACAAAAAGTAATTTACGGGACATTGACTGACTGAATTATTATTATGGCTGATGATGAAAGTCAGCCAAATGAAATATCATCCCGCATCGGCGGTTTAATGACTTGCGGAGGTGTTTTCCAGCCGGGCAATCGGATTTTTTGAATATTCTATTTCTTCCGTGTAATCATCTTTATGAACCCTTGTTTCATCTGTAAGGTCCATATCCTGCGGTTAGACTTGCGCAAAAATTCAGACTCATAATAATGAGAAAAAAACTGTTAGGATAAGTAAAAAGTGAAATGGCTTCTGTTTGTTTGTTGTTGTTTGTTGCTTCGTATTGTAGAAGTTGCCATAGCAGCTTTGATGGATGGTTTGACTAGAAATTGAAAGCACTAGTGGTCTTTTAAGAGATAATAAGTGGTACTGTAAGAGTCTTTTAAATGAATTTTAATTTATTGTTTTTTCTTTTCTTTTTTTAAGTGAGTCTTCTAAGATGTCTAAGAGGACAAATTTTTGTACCCTAACTCTGCAGAAAAAATCAGTATTTAAATCTATTCTGGCGTCGACTTGGTGGCTGTGAAAAAAAAATGTTCTTAATCCAATAGTTCTTAAATCCATTGAAATTAAATGAGTTTAATTCATTGAAATGTAATTCAACTCAATGGATGAAATTTAATTAATCCACTGAAAACAATACATATCTTAAGCGTTTTCTAGTTTGCAATGTTATTAATCCCAAAATTGGAAAAAGTTTCAGGATTGAAATTGTTGAAACTGTACATCTAAATTAGTCAGATGTTTTTTTTTTTTTTTTTTTTGTACATGAAAATAATTACTTTTTATGTTATTAGTTTTAAAACAAGAATTAGTTATTATTTAGTTAGGAATAAAAGGTTAGTATGGTGATTTGTTTTTCTTTTTTGTTGATCGAATGATAAATAGAAATACAAAGCTTGACATTAAATAGTTTTAAAGTCCCATTCTATACAATATTTGGATTTTAATTTTGCAAATTAACACGTGATATCTTCAAATATTGCACAGCCAATTTGGGCACACCCAGAATAAAGTAAAATAAAATTCTTTCCGTGAAATATATTGACTGCTTTCAGATTTTTCAAGAAAGCTTATAGTAACTTTGAAATATTTTATTCGCGTATTTCTCGTAGAAAAGTCGCTATAATCCTTGTAATATATTGAATTAAATAAATTAAATTTAAATTGAATTAAATTGATCCACTGAATTAAAACCATCAGTTTTAAATCCATTGGTTCTAGCAGTTCTTAAATTAAATGAGAGGATTTAAGGAATGAAAGTATCTTAAAAGTTGTATACCAGCCAAAACCAAAGTTCTGGTTTTCAGATCAGAATAGACGAAAGATAGAAACAGGAGCAAAAATGTTTTCATTTTGATGTCCTTGGTACCCTGATAATAATGTCATTTGGAATTACTGAAATATATTTGATAATAAATAAATGTTTAAAATAGACATGAAGCAATGAACAAAACGATATCGCCAGAAATCAACTAAACAACAATGAAAATCGTATCTGAGATACAATTTATGTTGAACATTCTTTTTGAGATCATAATTGAGATTATCAGCATTCCTTCATTCTTTATTCATATTATGCCATGGATTTACGCTTAATCCAATAAAATAGGCATTGTGAACGACTTTTTATCATGGACTTTTCAGTTGAATTCTGATGTTATTACCGAAGTTTTCCGTTATTCATTCTAAGGGTAATTTCTACTGAGAACAGTAGTAAATTTCAGATATGCAGTTGGTGACAAACGTATTTTCCTACCAAAATATTGTTTTACTTGTCAATCTCATTAACTGGGATGATCCGTGGTATATACTATGCCTTTGAATGGAAATATGAATAATAAATGTTTATGCACTCTTGGTATGATTATATTACATTCTATGTTATTTACAGAATCAACCCCTCAAAAAGAAGCAAAAAAAGTTGGTGTAATGGAGGAATTGTTTTCATATACACGAAAACAACTTCAAAATCCGAAAAGTGACTCTGAGAAAATTGCCTGGGCTTGGGTGGTCTTTCAAGTAATGGAATATAATCAACAATTATTGGCGAAAAAGGTCGTTAATGACATTTTTGGGGGGGGGGCCATTGGTTACTCTTCATAGAAATTCTTTGAAAATTAGTTGATTCGGTCAATTTAAACGTGTCATTAGTCTTCAGTTAAGCTCTTTTGGCTGAGGCATCTCAAAACCCGTCCAGTGACTTTTTTGTTAAATAGTATTATTACCCTTTCTGTTTTATTTAAAGTAAGGAATTTAGAGGGTCATTAGTGTGCAGTCAAGCGCCATTAGGTGTGGTTATTTGTGTGACGCTTTTTGTGACGTTTCCCCATTTAATAATGATATCCCAACGCTTATAGTTGACCACACTTGACTTCTTTTAAGGAATTTAGCCTCAGGATACCATTTAAAAATACTTTGAGACGAACTTATTGATATCGAACACCCTGTTGCTTCTGTAGATCATATCGCCATCGATCAGACGCCATCTCTGTTATTTCCATAGTTAATGTGCCTGAGTTTGCTTGTTTGCTGTTAATGGGATAAAGCTATCGCATTACTTTGAGGTTGTTTTCCTATTGATCTCTACCCTCTATGGATAGATTTATAGTTAAATTAAATTGAGAGATCTTCTCCAATTCCTAGAACAGGTCTTTCCCTCTGGGTATTTTCGCCAACGCCATCTTTTTTCTCAAGTAGACTGGCACGCGATCTATATCGCCGATTTCATAGAGGGCCATATTTGTTCCCATATCATTAAGGTGCTGGTTTTTTACTGGGAACAAGCAGAAAAGGGGAATGAACGGCCTGGAAGTGCCGTATTGTACCCGCTGGTATTCAGTTACCCGCCAATTGCAGGGAAAAGGTGAGGGGGTCCTTACACTTCCCTTGTTCCTGGGTGATTTCAGTATTCTCTGATGACTATTTGATCCACCCCCGGCCACTTTGATTTGACTACGCTCGTGATTTTGCATCTGAATCTGACCGCCCACCGTTTTGCTTACTGCGTCAGAGGTCATTTCATTCCGAATGGGAAATGAGCAGTGGGAAGCCAGATTTGGTTTATAGCCGGGTTTTGAAATTCATCTTCCGAGCAATCAAAGCGGGTATTAAGTATGATGAAATAGTGGCGAAGGCTGTGCAGTATTTCAAAGCGGATATGCTGGCTAAGGCAAATTATGAATTATGGCAGTTAGCCGCTATGTCTACTCGTTCTACAGTTCGTGTTAAACCCCAGTACATGGTTGCTGATCTGATAAGAGCCATCCGGACTTGTGACGAGAAGAGAGTAGTCCTCTCCAAGTTTGTAATCTATAAGCTTGACGAAGTACTTATACTCTCAGGGGAGGTTACAGCCACACTGACTCACCAGGTCAGTGACCTTAATTCTACTGTGGACGATCTTATTGACCACTTAAGCTTCTTCAGACCGGCACAAAATAAGGCTAGTGCGACTGCGGGTGCAAATGGAACAAACACTCCGGATACAGCAAAACCTTCTTACTCTGTGATTCTCAAACAACCTCCGAAAGGACTCAAAAAGCCCGACAGTCGCAAGGAGTATCTTGAGGCCCTTGCTGGTGGTTGCTGCACCCATATAGTGAACCTGAGGCCTCTTGGCAAAGAGTGGTACGTGATAATTGATGACAAAGATGCTGCAAAGTCTCTTGCTGAAGCGCTAAACAGTGCTACAGACACTAATGCTCGGCTGAAGATCCCCGCTCATTGGTATTATAAGACACAATCCCGATGAGGTGACGCTGAACGAACTATGTTCAATGATTAGGAATCGCATGAAAGCTGAGAGAATTCGACAAACTCGCTCATACAAGCTTGTCTTTGAAAGTAAGGACGATTTAAAAGTAAGGATGATTTAAAAGTAGCAATGAAAATCCTATAACTCAGTGCTCAGGGATCATTTTGAACTTGAACGGACTGTGAGTGAAAGAAACAGAGGCGAAAACTTTAACAATGAAAACATTAGAACACTATTTTTCTGCTAAGAACTCTAGAGACAAAACCGAGTTTACAGATGGGAACTCACATGTTGGTACCGAAACAGAACAGGTAAACGAACAACCGAGTACTTGTAGTCCTAGGGGTAATGTTCGAGCTAGTGATGTAAATGAGAAAGGAAATGACCATGGTAGCCCTAGTAGTAGCAATTGGTCTAGTCTAGCTAATGCAATCAGTGTCAGCGATGTCGGTAGTAATACTACTACGAAGGGCAGAACATTTCAAGCTAGCTGGACTGAAAAGTACCAGTAGTTACGAATCGACACGACTAAGAACGGTGCTGTGTGTACAGTCTGCACAGAAGCAGTGAATACGAAAATGTCCCTTCCAAAGACTTCTCGCGATAAAGACTTCTTTGACACATTCGTAACGAAAGGGTTCAGCAACTGGAAAAGGCGCTTGATCGCTTTAAGTCGCACGAAGCTTCGGCATTTCAAAATGCAGCTATCGCAACCACAGACTCTTTGCACCGCGGTCCTGACGTGAGTCAACAGCTAAGTGCACAACACAAGCAAGAAGCGCATGACTCGCAAAGCTCTGAAGCTCATATTCTCGACTTTGAAGTTCCTTGCCTCACAAGGAACACCTATAAGAGCTAAGCAAGAAGAGTCGTCGAACTTCCGACGCCTTCTTGAACTAAGGGCAAATGATGTTCTAATTTTAAAAAAGTGGCTTGTCAGACCAGAAAAATACAAGTGGTTCTCACCTGACATTCAAAATGAAATATTAGAGAATATGTGTCATGCTACGCTTAGACTCCTCATAGATCGACTGAAAAAGTAGAGTGATGCTTGACGAAACCGCTGATGTTTCCTGTAAAGAACATATTTCCGTTTATCTTAGAACTGTTCATGACAATGAACTCGACATAAGCGAAACGATTTTTTGATTTTATGTAACTGAAAACACAAAGAGTGAAACACTATTTAAGTGCTTGATGGATGTCCTTTGTCGTTTCGGTCTTTTGTTACAAAATTATCGTGGACAATCCTACGACGGCGCTGCTAACATGTCTGGGAGCGAAAGGGGTCTACAGTCTCTTATTAAGGAGGAATGTTATGAACATGGTCCAGAGATTTATCGCTTTTGTTAGCGGTTCCCCGAAACGGTTGTCAAGTTTCAACAGCGTAAAGCTGGATGAAGAGGTGGCACTCTGACCACTCTGTCCAACTAGGGGGATCTTAAGAAAGCCCTTTGTCATGGCAGTAACTTGCAATTACTCCAAAATAATCCGCTGTCTTGAGGACTTCAGCAATCACCCAGAAATCCGTAAACAGACAACCGAAGCTGATGGATTTCTTGAGACCTTTACCAACTTTGATACATTCTTCAAGCTAGAAATTCTTCGCATTATCTTTAATGCAGTAGAAGACTCCAATACTGCACTTCAAAGAGTACAGCTCCACTTAAGAGAGGCAGAGAAAATAATTGATTCCCTCATTAAGGTCTTGGAAGGTATGAGGAATGAACATCGTTTTAAACTGCTATGGGAGGCAGCTGTCTCATGTGCAAACTTTCTGGGTCTCAATGAACCAAAGCTCCCGCGAAAACGCAAAGTTCCCCGTCTTTTTTATGGAAGTGGTGCTAATTACCATCCGTCTAAGCCTGAAGATACTGAAAATGAGCGAGAAAGTTTTCTATGAAGCTATCGATTGCGTACTGATGGGCTTGACTACAAGATTTTAACCAAGCCAAACAACTCAACATCTCTCTAAAGTAGAAGAGTTCGTCATTGGTGTGTCTGACGTTCCATACATGCAAAACTTCTATAAAGACGACTTTGAGGACTACGCCCAGTTGCAGCTGCACCGAGACATACTTCTTGATCAAGCTAAAGAGAAAAAAAAGAAGATTCAATCAATATCTTTATTTCCCAAAAAACACCCAAGGGTTCATTTTGGAATAGATGAGAAGACAAACAAAAAGAAAGAAGAACACACTCACAAAGATATGTATACTACCAAGAATAAATTCAAATATTTCTACTAACACATAGCAGGATGGAGGCTGTTTGTCCTATCAAGCCTAGAAAAATAGTGACCGCGACGTTGCTCAGCCATGGTTAGTGGCTCAGTTAACCCGTAGGCTGACACTAGTCTTTTATTTCTAGCCCATTGGGGTATATACAAGAGACATTTCGCAAAATGAAAATATATGGATCTAATAGTCTTTTCTATTAGTAGCCGTTAATATATTCAAAAATGGAGTCAATGCCAGGACATGAGGCATCGCAAAAGCGTTGTAGACACGGGCGAGAATACGCCTGCTGTAGCAAGCTTTACAGCAAACAAGCACACAAAACGCTTCTCTAAGTTTATCACTTAGATGAGAGATAAGGAGAGCCTTTGTCATTATTACAATATCCCCTATCGGGAGACCGAGATACTTAATACAAGCAGATAAATGAACACTCTGATTTCCTAACTGTACGCATCCAACATCACCAAGAGATTTGCCGAAAAGCAAGGACCTCGCTCTTCGAAGCATTAAAATTGAAACCAATTTAGGCAAATTCCCTACTAAGCACAGAAAAATTCTCCTCGACAGACGATTAAGTTCTACTTAAATTTAGGATGTCGTCAGCTTAATTGAGTATGGAAAGGTCCAGACCTTTAAAAACAAAACTAATTCTTGCTTTTTCTGGGGATGCAACCACACTATTATTGTACAATGGTGGCGAAGTTACGCCACCCTGGCGAATTTCTTTCCTAACTCGAATTACGGCTTTACACATTACGTAACCATGACGAGTGGGTACTTTCACGACAACACATAATCTCGCATACAAATTTTCAAATACCCGCACAACTGAACGATTGAGACTTCGGTGCTGCGCACTATACAGCAAATGGTTATGCATACTAGAATCGAAAGCACGAGAGACATCATGAGCTACAAGGACGAGAAACTCGCCACTATTCTCTATATCCATTCAAATATTCTCTATATTTTCAAATCCAAACTGGTTTTCCGGAGTTGAACAAGCCTTATTTATGTCCTTAATCGCTAGTAACTCCAGCAATTTACACAAAACAGAAGAAATTGTAATAGGCCTATAGGAACAACATTGCCGGCTATCTTTATCTTTTGTCGGAACAGGAGTCAATGTACCAATACAAAAATAATCAGGGACAATACGAGAATTAAAAATGATTTGGTAAAATAAATGTAGATGCTGCAGCAGCTTATCACTTGCATGTAATAAATGAAAACCACATCATTGATCATCACCACGCGAGAAATTTTTTCGAATGTGAATGATAGCACTATAAATATCAGAGGCAGTAATTAAAAAACCAATATCTGATTCAGTATCAACTAAACTATCCACTAGTAGTGATTCATATCGGTTTTGTAACACTAGATCAGGTGGAGAAAATTCACTGGTGAAATAGTTGATCCAGTTACTCTCACTTGGAAGCTCTGAAGCGACACCTTTTGACTTTTTTCTCCCAATGAATCTCCAAATTTCATTTGAGTATGTTGCAGGACGCTCGTTCATACAGTCAATAATCTCAGCTTTGTGATTGACAAGACACTTAGCAAAACGACGTTCGGTATATAAGCGTACGTCATTAACGGCACCAGATTTCGGCTGGTCACAATCATTCCATATTTGGTACCAAAACTTTAAAGATTTGCAAATTTGCTGTAAAGCGGGATTTATCGACCATTGGATTTAACACCAATCCATGAGGATTGTCGCAGCAGTTGGAAAGGGATCTAACTTTGTCAAGTGTGGCATCAAGCTCTGCTTTATATACAACAGTATTTATTTTCTTCCAGTCGCATTTGAATTCCCACTTCCGTTTTTTTTTTATCTTTTTTAAAGTGAACACTATCAATAACAAAAGAGTTGGGGATTGTTTAATGATCCGATACCGATATGCTAAAGTCAACATGGCTTGAGCCATTCGCAGTCACGCCGTTCGAGTAGAGCATGAAATCAAGCGAACTTGTCGCTCCGGAGTTATGGATATACGTATATGAACGGTCATTTGGGACAACATACAGATTGGAGAGAGAATCTTTGCCAACTGTTGAAAAAATTTAATTTTTATAGGAGGTTCGAAACGGAGCTTTGCTAATTATCTTTTTTATTGATCATTATTTCCTTGTAGGACTGAAACCAGGCAATATAAATGTCAAAGTAGCTTAGCCAGGCACCCTACGACTCATCTTCTAGACTGTGATTTCTCATGAACAATATGTGAAAGAAAATCGTGGTTGCAGCGGTAGCTCAAGAGTCATTAAGATAGAAGCTATGATGATGATGTCTGCTCGATGATGTTGATGTGATCATTTATGGTGTCTGCTCGTCAGCATCTATACGAAACGTTCTGTAGTTCGCTTTCTTATGTCTGAAGATCAAATCAGTTGTACATTCACTAATGCTAATGAGATTCTATATAAGCACCCATGTGAAATCGCATTATCTCGTATACGCGGTGATAAGACCTTCAAATGTTAAAATTGTAATAAAATATTCAATAACGGAAGGATGTCTCTACTAAAACCGACTAGTAAACAAAGAAGGTCGCTTATTCATTTGTGATAAGTGGGGCGTGTTTAATCGAAATTATGGGTTGTATGCAACACGAATGTTAACACATCATTATCATATACATAATCAAAATGAAATATACATAATACGTGATGAAAAATATATATAATACAATAATATACATAATCATAATGAAATATACATAATACGTGATGAAAAATATACATAACACAATAATATACATAATCATAATGAAATATACATGATACATAATGAAAAATATACATAACACAGTAATATACATAATCATAATGAAATATAAATGATACGTAATGAAAAATATAAATAATACAATAATACATATAATCATAATAAAAGCTCTCAAATTTTTTGCTTTTCCTGTTCTATTTCATCTCAATTGTGTTAGTTTTTCATGTTTGTCTATGAAAGATGAAAAAAGACTTAAAAGAGTAAAGAATTTGTAAATTTATGCAAACTAAAATTATGCAAATTGAAGCGTAAAATTATGCAAACTGAAACGTAAAATTATGCAAACTGAAACGTTAAATTATGCAAACTGAAACGTAAAATTATGCAAACTGAAACGTAAAATTATGCAAACTTAAACGTGTTTAATCTATGAATTTCTCGGAACAATTTGTTGTAAATTTATGCAAACTAAAATTATGCAAATTGAAGCGTAAAATTATGCAAACTGAAACGTAAAATGATGCAAACTGAAACGCATAATTATGCAAACTGAAACGTAAAATTATGCAAACTGAAACGCATAATTATGCAAACTGAAACGTAAAATTATGCAAACTGAAACGTAAAATTATGCAAACTTAAACGTTTTTAATCTATGAATTGCTCGGAACAATAAAAATTGTCATTATTCGTTTATCCTTTACCCCTATACTGAAAATGAAAAACAAATTACTTCAATCCTCACTCTTTCCCTTGTTTTAATGTGACTTACTATGCTAATTAACTTATTTTAATCAATTTTTCTGAGGGATTTCGTCTCACTTCAATCTTTTTCACCATTTAAATATGCAGAATTTTGAGGGAATGCGAAAATGCCTAAAAACGTCCCATCCATTACTAACAGGTGGTTTTGGCGTGTGCACGTTTGCCATTATGAATAGTTTCACCAACAGAGCGTGAAAACCTTGAAGTATTGAAGTATCAAACTGTGGAGAAGTTAAATTAATTTAAATGAAATTAAATTTTAACTAAATGAAATTTAAGTTAAACGAATTGAGGTAAATTCAAATTAAATCAAATTTAAAAAGGAAACTAAGGAATCCTGTTGGGTTGCTTGCACGGTGTAAACTATTTACTGTATATCTGTTCTCGCTTGAGTGCACAAGGCTTTTCCTCTTCAAATAAGAAAATGGTTAGATTATTGTACTTTTAGGAGTTCTAAAGTTTGCTATGCGTCTGCCTATGGCCCCGAAACGAGAATTAGTATCCACCATTTTGAATAGGTAAACCGCTAAGGGCAGTGTAGCAATGCAAATCAAGCTTCATGTCTAAGCTAAATCTATCCCATATTTTTCACTAAGTTATGAATTCCTGATTTTTCTGAGAATGGTTTCCGCTGTTGTTTGTCCGTATAGTTATTTCTTTCTTTTTTATAATAAACCATTATGGTGCCTCTGTGTGTATTTTTGGATGATAAAGTGGTTATTTCTAGTAAATTGGGGAAAGAGAACACAGATATTAACTGCCAAAATAAAAGGAAACTAAGAGTACCTCAAACAGAAGGTTGTATCTCACGCTGTCATAACAAGAAACACGTCACATAATAACGAAGGTGAAAGTTTGTTCAGATTTTCTGTAAAAAAAAAAAAATCAACTAGAGGATTTTTTTTTGTCACTTCGCTTATTTTCAAAATTTGTGAAATATGCCCTTAAGGTTGCTCAGTAGTTTTTTGTTTAACGGTTTTTGCTTTGTTTTTCGTAGACATGTTTCCTTGGTAAACTGCTCGGGGAAAAATGGACGGAGGGTTGTTGATATAGTATTAGTAGAATTAATCCAAAGTGCGAGGTTTAATTAAAGGTATTTTTGGAAGAATGAATGGATTTTTAGTTATTCTCTGTATTTGTAGTTCGGCATTTTGGTGGATCAGATCTAGGTTTGTTTACAGTTTATGGGGTTCTTCTTTCACCATACCTGAAAGTCTTCGTTTTCGAACATTATAAATGCCTTCGACCTGAAAAGCCAATAACTCAAATCTAATCGCCATAATTTTATCCAATTCATCACTGAACCCTTTAATCTGTCATAGAAACAGAAAGCTTAGAACTTTAGTTTGTCTCAAGGATTTGCTCTAACTTTTTAAAAATCATGCAACAGCTGATACCTCTTACTTTAAAACCATAAAGAAACAGGGATTTAATTTCTTTTTAATTTTGTAATTTCTAAACCAAGTCATATCAACGATCGATTCTTCTTCTAAAAATAACCTGAATAGATATCACAGATCAAAGAGAGCATTGGCTTTCTAAAGCTCTTTTGACTTTCTTTCCATGCCACCTTAATGAAAATATCATGTTTTGTTGCTTAAAAAAGCTGTAGATATAATGTTTATCCTTTCAAATAAGGCTTCAGACATCTTTGTATTGTGTGTCAGTGTCCCACTAGAGACAACAGAAAAAAATCAGTGAAAAGAATGAGAAAAAAAAATGAAAAAAGGAGACATTTTTTTTTTTCTCATTAAGATACCGAATAAAATGAGCGAGAAATAATACTTTTTCTATGCTAATTAGTCAATTATTGATTGTGGACAATAAGTTGTGTAATCAGTATTCTAGTTTTGATGTATTTTGTTTTGTTTTTTTAGATTCTATGCAAGAAAAAAGTGAATTCTGCAAGAAGATGGTGGGTGAGACCTGAGCTAGAAAATCGAAGAAGGTTGCTTGGAAACGTTAGTGAATTAACTCTCCATCTAGAAAGTCAAGACCCTATTTGGTTCTTTGAATATATGAGAATGACTCCACATCAGTTTCAAGAAATCTTTTCAAAAGTGGGAAAGCATATTACTAAACGAGTGACAAATATGAGATGTCCTATTTCTCCACAAGAACGTTTGTCTATTACTTTAATATATTTAGCTACTCAAGAATCTAAAAGAGCTTTATCTAAGAAATTTTGTATTGGTATTTCCACAGTCACATATATAGTTGAAGAAACTTTAAAAGTTTTATTAGAAACAATGATTGATGACTATATGAGACCAATGTCGAGAAATGACTACATGAATATTGCTGCGAAATTCGAAAGCAAATGGGATTTTCCAAATTGTTTGGGCGTTGTCGAAAGCAAATATATTTGGCGGCCAAGAAAAGTTAAAAGAATCCAAAATGTTCAGGAATATGGAAGATCTTTGATTTTGATGGCAGTTATTGATTCTGATTATAAATTTAGGACGATTGATGTTATTTTTGAAGACGTCCCTAATGACTCATCAATACTTAGACGATCGTTTATTGTAAGATCTATACTCTATCAGGATTCGCCTTTTCCTGAACCCAGAGATATTGGTGGTTTCCATTTACCCTATGCCTTTGTCGCGTCTGAACCTTTTCCATTAACCCCAATGATATTAAAACCACTTCCATTGGAAATAGATGAAGTTCACGTTCAATACAATAAAAGATGGCGCAGAGCTCATTTAGTGGGTCGAAACGCTTTTGGAGTGCTTATGTCTAGATGGCGGGTGCTTCAACAACCTGCTGATAGCAAACCCGAAACCTTGTTCTCCATCTTGAAAGTGTGTTGTTGCTTACATAACTTTTTGATGAAAGAGAATACTTCATATTGCCCAAAAAACTATCTGGATTATGAAAAGCTAAATGGTGATATTGTTGAAGGAAACTGGAGAAAAGAAACTCCTGGTAACTCTTTGAATAGTCTGGAAAGTCAAGAATGTGATGACTTTACTTCTGTAGCAGACGAAACTAGGAACAAATTTATTGATTACTTATCATCTCCTCTCGCATCTGTACCGTGGCTCGACCCAGAATATGTATATTCTGAAGATGATAACAGTATTGTCTAAAACTCCAATGAAATAATTCGTTTAATTGCACAGTCTTTGTCGTCGGAAAACATTTTTAAGCGGTTTCTTTTCAATTATGTTTATACATTATAAATATTTTGTCTGCTTATTTAGCCTTATTTAGCCAAAGGCTTATTTAGCAACAAAGGCTTATTTAGCCTTTGTTGCATGCATTAAGGTTGCACATTCGGTGTCTAGTCTACTACGGCTATACGGCTACTACTTCTATGACTGCTACGACTGCAGTTATTACAGTTACGACTGCTACGATATACTTGCTACGACTATTTCTAGTAATATATGCCAAACAAAGGGAAAAGACTTCGGATTTTTTTTTGTAGTCGTGGTTGCAACAATAGCTTCAACCTAGTAAAAGACGATGCGGTCCATTGTTGAACCAAAAAATAGCCCGAAGCCCCTAAAAAGAATGTTAGGTTGAAACGAAAAGTATTCAATTGGGATTGCCTTTGCCGAAAATTCTATATTTGAAACTTGCAGTCCACTTACAGAAACTCTACTGCTAGCGGTGCACTGGATCATTTGGAGATCTATTTAAGTGCTAAGTTTAAAATTCATTCATCTAGTGACTTTTGTAATTCAAACACAATATTTATAATAAAATCATTTTCTGACAAAAACTCCATTTTCGTTTAAAAGATGATGAATGACGACACACACAAGTATCTGTTGAAAAGCTGCTTACCTGGGGTACGGTGCCATATTTGACTGAGCTTGCTGCATGATTCTCTGGAAATTGGGGTCTTTGAGGATGATAACCCCCTCAGAGCCCTCAGGGCAAGGGTTGTAAGTTATGCTCTGGGGGCTTGTGATTCATCTCTTTTACTATTCGAATTAAGAAAGAACTGCAGCTTTTTTCCTACACATAAACACTATTGCTCGTTTATCATTACAAATGTTCCCCACAGCCCAAAAAAGCCATGTTAAGATACCAAAGATGCCTCTCTTAAGATTAATTTTTTTTTGACAGGTTTATCGACTTTCTAAACACCTTTCTCAAGATTCCGATTTTCTAAACAACATGGTTTTACTATGTTTAGAAAAAGAGTGCGGACTTGGAGACGATTGTCCATATATATTTAATAAGTGTTTTGTAGTATCAAGAGGTAGGAGGGAGGGGTTTAACCTTCCTCTCTCGAGAAGCATGAAAAATGACACAAAAATGAAAATTTTGCAAGTTTAAAGCAGCTAAAAAGGACACTGCCCATATTTTCCCTTTTTATTTATCGTAATGGAAATTTTTCTCCACTATTGATCTTCTATGCGGTTGAAGCTATTAACACCCCTACAATAGATTTCTCTGATCTTGAAATATGGTACACTGTATACGTGTTTTTAAATATATTTAAACATCTTATATAAAAAGGAAAAGAGAAATATTGTCATTTAAAATCGCTGAAAACCAAACTCCTGGTAGCACTGGCCTTTTGAGAAAGGTGTTGTTGTTTATTGCAACATTTCAAACAAAACAGGAAAGGACTCAAATAGAACAGACAATTGTACACACCTGAAATTCAAACAATCTCCATTGTTTTCACCTAACTAGAAAACCAGGTGTGATTTCCACTCTATTTCACCGGTGCATGAGACCCATCTCTTTTTTTTCTTTTTTTTTCCTTAAAACTTGTTCATCAGATAGGGTTTTTCTATCTCCATTAAAATTTCATAAAAATAACTATTAAAATTTCAAATGCGTGTTTTTCAATTAGGAGGTTCGAATCTTGGCTCGAAGAAACGGTCCTACTTCATGACAAATCCAATCAAAGACGATGCCATTCCACTGTTGGTTCAAATTTGAGTCAAAGTGTAAAGTTTTGAATTTTAGCCATAAATGTCCGTCCAGCTATAAATCTCCAGCCAAATCCATTTTGAATTCCAGCCATAAATGTCCAGCCAATTCCATTTTGAATTCCAGCCATAAATGTCCAGCCAATTCCATTTTGAACTCCAGCCATAAATGTCCAGCCAAAATCTGCGCATGAAAGAGGGTAGGGGTACTGGTAAATAAAATTAGTGATATTGGGGGTAAAGGTTCTAGAGTGACCGGCTTTACGATGCTTTCAGTTCAAAAGAAGCACAAATGAGCTGATTAAAATTTATATAGAACTGAACATTGGTATATGTACATATAGAACTGAACATTGGTATATGTACATATAGAACTGAACATTGGTATATGTACATATAGAACTGAACATTGGTATATGTACATATAGAACTGAACACTGGTATATGTACATATAGAACTGAACATTGGTATACGTACTTATAGAACTGAACATTGGTATATGTACATATAGAACTGAACATTGGTATATGTACATATAGAGCTGAACGTTGGTATATGTACATATAGAACTGAAAACTCGTATATGTACGTATAGAACTGAACATTGGTATACGAACATATAGAACTGAACATTGGTATATGTACATATAGAACTGAACATTGGTATATGTACATATAGAACTGAACATTGGTATATGTAGCCTGCATATAGAACTGAACACTGGTATATGTACATATTGAACTGAACATAGGTACATTTTATATGAAACTGGTTTTATCAGTTCACAATCTAGGTTACTCACAGTTTTAAATTTCAAAACAAAATTTTTAAACTTATTTTCCACAACCTCATTGTGGATAATTTCCTTGTTTCCATTTATCAAACAGTTTGTGGTAACGAACTGTAAATAAGGAGCGACCCGGCTCAATAGTAACCAAAACTCTAAAAAACGGAATTTCGATTATAATAGATATATAAAAAGAATTGGATTTGTATGCTGATTTCAAACATATAAGTTTTAATTGAGCTTAGTCTTACCCATCAAAGGTTACGAGCCTGAAAGAAATTGCCTTATTTTCGAAAAAAAGGGGGATACATGCCTTAAAAGTCATAGAATCTTAATGAAAATGACACCATCAGATTTAGCGTATCCGACAGCCTTACTATAGATGTTTCAAGCTTCTATCTGCAAAAATGTGGAATTTTGTATTTTTTGCCAGAAGAAAGGCCACGGATGCTTGTTTTTTTTTGTTTTGTTTAATTATTTGTTTTTTGTCTTTTTTTTCCAGGGGTGATCGTTTCAACCCAGTGGTTATAGAATATTGTGAGATGACTCATTCAAACGGAAGTTAAAAGTTCTAGTGCCCTTTTTAAGTGACCAAAAAAATTGGAGGGCAACTAGGCTCCCTCTCTTACCCCTCACCGTGAAGGTGGGGCCAGATTTCCTGGGATTATTTAAAAAAAACCATCAGAAGTTAAATAAAAAAAACAAGTTTTTTTCAGCTGAAAGTAAGGAGTAACATTAAAACTTAAAACGAACAGAAAATATTACGTTTATGAAGGGGGTTGCCTCCTCCTCAACATCTTGCTCTTTACACTAAAGTTTGAATTTTGCCCCAATTCTTTGAGAAGGACTTCTGAAACACTATGTTCGTTCAATTGGAACAACAAGAAGCTTTTTTCAAAAGCACTAAAAAACTCTAGTGTAAAGAGCGAGGTGTTGAGGAGGAGGCAACTCCCTTCATATACGTGATAATTCATGCTCGTTTTAAGTTTTAATGTTGCTCCTTTTTTCCTTTGAAAAAACTTGTTTTTTTATTTGATTATAGTTAAGAACAAACTCTAACCCATAAAAAATGAAATATTGACAATTTTTGACCAAAACTAAATCATCATGTGTATGATAATGCAACACACTTATCTTTTGAGAAGATTATATAACACAAGTATATTCTGAAAAGTTTTTCTTTCTGGGGTATGGTGCCATATTTGTACCATCCTCAAAGCCCCGTTCTTTACGCTAAAGTTTTTTATTGTTTGAAATAGTATAGTTGTGAGAAATAGTCGAACTTTAGCATAAAGAGTGGGGCGTTGAGGAGGGAAGAGCCCCTTTCATATACGGAATAATTTCTGTTTGTTTTAAGTTTTAATGTCACCCCTTACTTTCAGTTAAAACAAACTTGTTTTTATTTATTTAATTTCTGAACGTTTTTGAATTAATGCAGGTTTTGAAGATTGCTCACCGTACATGAATAATTAAAACGAAATTTGCATGTTAATTTTACTTTTTTCAACTAATAATAACCTAAGTTCGATTTTTGTTCCAGTTATTGCTCACCGCTCACCGTACATGAATAATTAAAACGAAATTTGCATGTTAATTTTACTCTTTCCAACTAATAATAACCTTATAATAACCGAAGTTCGATTTTTGTTCCAGTTATTTAAGAATGACTCCTGAATCACAAAGGCTATTTAATTAGAATAATAACCTATTTTAAAAGTTAAAAAAAAACAAGCGTAAGAACGAGCTATTGAGGACAGGCAACCCCCCTCATATACGTAATGTTTTCTGTTCAATTTAAGGTTTAATGTTGCTCTTTACTTTCAGTTGAGAAAACTTGTTTATTTAATTTAATTTCTGATCGTTTTTTAAATAATGCTGGGAAATCCGGCGCCCCCTTCATGGAAAATTCCCTTTCCCCATGAAAAATTCCTCCTTGGAAAGATCCTCCCACGTAAACTTCTCCCCCCGACCCCCCTCCCCCCCACCAGAAAAAAATCCCTCTGAAAACGTCTGTATACTTCCAAATAACCAATACTATATGTAAACAATGGACAAAGTTCACAACTTGAAGCCATTCCCCCGGGGACTTTGGGGGAGTAAGTCATCCTTAAAGACATAGTTATTAGATTTTTCGACTATGCTGAACAAAATGGCTGTCTCAAAATTTTGATCATGTGGCTTTGGGAAAAAATGAGCGTGGGAGGGGCTTAGTTGTCCTCCAATTATTTTGGTCACTTAAGAAGGGCACTAGAAATTTTAATTTCTGTTTGAAAGAGCCCTCTCGCGATATTCTAGGACCACTGGGTCGATACGATCACCCCTGGGAAGAAAAAAAACGCATCCGTGATTTTCTTCTGGCAAAAATAAAAAGTTCCACCTTTTTTTTGCAGATAGGAGCTTGAAATCTCTACAGTATGGTTCTCTGATAGGCTGAATCTGATGGTGTGATTTTCATTAAGATTCTATGACTTTTAGAGGGCATTTCCTCTTTTTTTTTTTTTTTTTTTTTTTTTTTTTTTTTTTTTTTTTTTTTTTTTTAATAAGGCAGATTATCAGGTTCGTACCGTTGGATGGATAGAAATAAACTTGATGAAACTTATATATTTGAAATCAGCATACAAGTCTGATTCTTTTGATGTATCTATTGGTATCAAAATTCCTTTTTTTAGAGTTTCGGTTACTATTGAGCCGGGTCGCTCCTTACTTGCAGTTCGTTGCCACGAGCTGTTGAAAAACATATTACAGCGACTCTTGCAACAGATTAATTAAAAGAAAAGATTCTGAAAAACAAATTTTTCAAAGAAAAGTAAAGGCAATTTTAAACTTCAGATCATCAGATACAAATACCTGTTAAAATTCAAACTCAAAACGACCAGAAATTACTATTAAAGAATAAATGAAACCAAAAACGAACAGAAATTTGATAAACAATCATTGCAAAAAAACATACAACAAGTAATAATACAACTGAATAAATAAATCTCAAAGCGAGTTATACTTAAATTGAATATGCAAATCAAGCTTAAAACGAAAAAAATTTTTTGCTATTGAAGTATAAATGAAACCCAAAACGAACAGAAATTAAATAAAGAATCAGTGCAAACAAACATACAATAGATACTAAAGTAAATGAATAAATAAATCTTAAAAACGAGTGAAACTTAAACTGAATATGCAAATCAAGCTTGAAACGAACAAAAATCACTACCAACAAGAGATTGGGTATCGCCTCCTTCTCTCACTGTAATAGTCTAAAACCTACTGTGTCATTGGCGCTTTACTGAAAACAAATTGTATTACACATATTTTCTTTTGTACTTAATATTGAAAATAAACATTAAAATTACAGTAAAATTTTGAACTGATGAGCTTTAACCAATTAATATCATTATACATCAGATATTCAGTTTAATTTATTACTTCTTTCTCAAATTGTTCAAGACCCCTAAAATTGTCCCCTTCCTTAAATGTAAAAACCTAAAGCGTACTGCGTCATTGGCGCTTCACTGAAAACGAATTATATTACAAATATTTTCTTTTCCAGTTCTTACAGCATTGAAAATGAAAATAAAATTACAGTGAAATAAAATTTTGAACTGGTCAATCTTTAAACAATTAATATCATTATATATCAAATATTCAATTTGATTTTGTTTATACTTTCCAATACTGTTCAAGACACATATAATTTTCAGTAAAGCGCCATGACGCAGTAGGTTTTAGACTTTTACAGTGAGAGAAGGAGGCGATACCCAATCTCTTGTTTGTAGTGATTTTTGTTCGTTTCAAGCTTGATTTGCATATTCAATTTAAGTTTAACTCGTTTTAAGTTTATTTATGCATTTAGATTAGTATCTATTGTATGTTTATTTGCATTGATTCTTTATTTAATTTCTGTTTGTTTTGGGTTTCATTATACTTCAATAGCAAAATAATTTTTTTCTTCAAATGAGCCCTCTGAATTTTATACGAGCATCCCTTCCATAAGAACCATATATGCCACCAGGGTATAACTTGGAGCGGTTGACCCCGGGCCCTGGGGGGGCAGTGTCAACACCGGAGTTTTTGTTATCTGACCTTTGAACTATTTTTAACAAAATGACTATATCAAAATTTTTATCGGATGCATTTTGGGGGAAAGAGGCGTGGGGGGATAGTTGCCCTCTGATCTCTTTTGACTCTTAAAAACTGAACTAGAACTTTCAATTTCCAATCAAATAAGTCCTCTCTTAAGCTTATATGAGCATCCCTTTCATAACAGCTATATATGCCCACAACCATAACTTACAACGCCTACCCCGGGTCCTGAAGGATTGTGTTGATCTCGGAGTTTTCATTATATGATCTTTGAACCATTTTGAAAAAAATACTCTCTCAAAGTTCTTATCGGATTGGTATGGGGGAAAAAGGGCATGGTGGGGACTGGCTGCCCTTCATGAAGTTTATACGAGCATCCCTTTCATAAGAACCATACATGCCTTCAGAGCATAACTTTGAACACCTTCCCCCGGGCCCTGGGGGGTTGTATTGACACTGGAGTTTTTCTTATCTGACCTTTGAACTATTTTTAACAAAATGTCAATCTCAAAATTTTCATCAGATGGGTTAGGAAAAAAAAGGCGTGGAGGGGGGGGAGCTAGTTGCCCTTGAATCTCTTTGGAC
Source organism: Artemia sinica (assembly GCA_027921565.1). Lineage (NCBI taxonomy): Eukaryota > Metazoa > Arthropoda > Branchiopoda > Anostraca > Artemiidae > Artemia > Artemia sinica. The sequence continues at coordinate 630,187 of JAPEVW010000064.1, read as the reverse complement.
TCTTAAAAAGTGAATTCGAACTTTCAATTTCCAATCAAATAAGCCCTCTCTGAAGTTTATACGAGCATCCCTTTCATAAGAATCATATATGTCCCAGGGCATAACTTACAACGCTTGCCCCCGGGCCCTGGGGGGTTGTGTTGACACCTGAGGTTTCGTTATCTGAATTTTGAACAATTTTTAACATAATGGCTCTCTCAAAATTTTTATCGGATGCATTTGAGGAAAAACGGCGTGGGGGGGGGGGGGTGTTAGTTGCCTTCCAATCTCTTTTGACTCTCAAAAACTGAACTAGAACTTTCAATTTCTCATCAAACGAGCCCTCTGAAGTTTTTACGAGCATCCCTTCCATAAGAACCATATATTCCCCCAGGGCATAACTTACAACGCCTGCTCTCGGGCCCTGGGGGGCTGTGTTGTCCCCGGAGTTTTCGTTATATGGTCTTTGAAGCATTTAAAAAAATGGCTATCTCAAAATTCTTATCGGATGGGTTTGAGGGAAAAAGACGTGGAGGGGGGGGGGGCTAGGTGCCCTCCAATCCCCTTTTACTCTTAAAAAGTGAACTAGAACTTTCAATTTCCAATCAAATGAGCCCTCTTTGAAGTTTATACGAGCATCCCTTCCATAAGAACCATATATGCCTCCAGGGCAAACTTACAACGGCTGCCCCCGGGCCCTGGGGAGTTGTGTCGACACCAGAGTTTTTGTTATATGATCTTTGAACTATTTTTAAAATGGCTATCTCAAAATTTTTATCGGATGCATTTGGGAAAAAAGGGTGTGGGGGGGGGAGGTTACCCTCCGATATCTTTTGACTCTTAAAAGTGAACTAGAACTTTCAATTTCCAATCAAATGAGCCCTCTTTGAAGTTTATACGAGCATTCCTTCCATAAGAACCATATATGCCCCCAGGGCACAAGTTACAACGCCTGCCCCCGGGCCCTTTGGGGTTGTGTCGACACTGGAGTTTTGTTAAGTGATTATTGAACTATTTTTAACAAAATGGATATCCCAAAATTTTTATCAGATGCATTTGGGAAAAAAGGACGTGGGGGGGGGCTAGTTGCCCTCCGATCACTTTTGACCCTTAAAAAGAACACTAGAACTCTCAATTTGCAACCGAATGAGCCCCCTTTGAGGTTTATGAGACGACCCCTTCCATATGAAGTGCCTTTGGGAAAAATAATAATAATATAAAACATTGGAGCCGTGTGGCCTTTACTATAGGCAATAGCTACAGCGTTGCCTCTGACAAAGCAGCTATGTTTGCACTGCAGAAAAATAACAGCTGAAAGAAGGCCAATAGTTGAAAAATGTCAGATCAAGTATTCAAATTATAAATAATGCCCATTCTTTATTGCGGTGCAGAAGTAATGGGGACGGATAAGCTGAAGCAGCGGAGCTCTTCAGGTTAAGTACTTTCAACAAACGTGTGGCCTGCAGAAAACAACACGTGATTACGCCATAAAAGGGGATTTTACATTATTTTCATTGGGAAAAAAGGCATTTACAAATAAGAAAATTTTAGCTAAGTATATTGCAATATCCGGAACGTAGGCTAACCTGAACCGTCTGTAAAGGATTGCTAAAACAGAATACAAAATCTCTATGGCCGTTCTGGCTGCAAAAAAAGTTCCTGTATGAGAGTGGTTTCTCCTTTATATGGAATATTGGTAAAGGCCCTACAGAAAATGAGGATGGTTCAAGTGTTAAATCAGTCCTCCCCTAGATATATAGTGGCAATAGGTATTTTTATCGCAAAACTTAGGAAGTTCTTAAATAGGAAGTATCTATAGGACTAGATTCTTGAAAAAAATTTACCACCACATAAGTCCCTAGATTATTGACGAGGAATCACTAGAATTATAATACTCTTTATCATTGTAATTAATAATTGTTTTGTTTCTTTACCATGCATCTATACAAACGCACCTACAGGAAGGGAGTAAAATTACCCCCCTAAATGTGGAAAAATACCTTTAGATTGATGTTTTGTTTTTTCTCAAGCGAAAATTACTCTTGAAATTTTGAAAAATTACTTTTTACATCTTTGTGCAGAGAATAGAACAAAATCCCTGCTTCCTCCCTGTATTTTCTCTAATTGGTATCCTTGGCTTATATACCCCAATCATTGAAAATTGGTTATCGCTGATCTAATCCAAATATTTGCTTTTCTTTCTATTTTCCTTGTCGATACAAAACCCCTATTTTTTCCCAAAAAATATTGAAACTATTTGTTTTTTTTTTACTCTAGTTGAGCCAGTATAATTACTGGGACACCAGCGACAATTTTGAAAATGACTGGTTTTCATACATCGTACATTATCCTTGTTATCCTTAGCAAATTATGTTTAGCATAATTTTATCCTCAGACCTATCCTCAGGAGCTGCGTGGGTCATGTTCAATCTAAAGGTATAGTTTTGGAAGCTTTCAACTATGCTTAACGAAATGGCTATCTCAAACTTTTGATAGAACAATTTTTGGAGAAAAGGGGACGTGGGAGGGGGGCTAGTAGCTGTCCGATCTTTTTGGTCAAATAAAAGGGACACCAGAAATTTTAATTTTCGTTCAAATGAGCCCTATAGAAAAAAATAATACGCATCCGTGATTCTTCTTCTGGCAAATAATACAAAATTCAGCAATTTTGCAAATAGGGGCTTGAAACAGTGCTTCCATTCCACGACTGTGGGAATAAATATTTAACTGCCAAAAAAAGAGTAGAATTATAGTAGGACACAATCCGGAAGTAAGTATGTTATCGTGCTTACTATTTGAACAGAAATGCTAACAAAATTGATTCTTACGCTATAGTACCAGTGTTTCCACTTCAAATTTTTTCAATCCCTAAAAGGCTGGTGGAAAATCCCTAAAAATCCCTATTTTCAATACCAAAATCCCTAAGGTTTACGCAATTTCTGAATTCTTTCCAAGTTACAAGGAACGACTTATTAGGCTGACGTTAATAGCATTTGTTCGAGACGACTTATTTTGCAACTCAGGACTTTTTACTTGTATCAAAACATCTTCTTTTGACGTTTAAAAACACTGCTTTGTATTTATCGACTAGTTAAGTTCGGTTTTGATTTATAGATTCCGGTCCAGATCTCAGATTCTGGAACATATGAATATATTTTATTTGTTATTTTTTCCTTCTCTATTACTACTTTTGCAACACCCTCATTTTTATTTGAATTGGTACGAAGATTTGGCATGAATGATATCCAATCGGTCGCTTTTTCACGCATTATTTTTGTTTTGTCTTTTTTTTTATAATGAGTTGTGAATTTGAAGCAGAGTAGCAAAAATAAACAACTTAATGCTTGATTTAAGGACAGCATCTGCATTTTGATCTTTTGAATTATTTGATTTTAACTAGTGTAGACGGCTACCTGCCTCCCAGTTTTCCAGAAAATTGCCGAATGTAGACGCACTTTAATTTGTATTCAGAAAAATTTAATGAGAATTACCAAATAATAAGGTTTAAGAGAAAACACCAAATACTAAGATTAACACAACGAGTCAGCGTTGTCGTCGCCATCCCCATCGTCTTTCCCAATGCCTAAAAAAGCGACGCATTGGGACACAGTCGCATCGGATATCACAGACTTCATTTTTTCTTTAAACTCTCGGTGAACGGAGGGGGGCCTTTATGCTTCATCCCATGCTTGACAGAAATCGTCGCAGCCAAAGTTATGTTTTTGAGCCCATTCCTCTTTTCATTTATACTGTTTTCAGAACGCTGAAGTCTTTACACAACGACATTTGAGCAGGGAAGTCCAAAAATAAACCGAATGACATGAAGAACGCTAGTGAACTTTAGCACTTCCCTTGGCGTCTTGATGAATGTTACCCAGTTCTAAAAATCAAACCTTCAGTCCTTCCCCGTTGGTTATTTTGTTTCAAGTTTCGCGGGTCTATCCAAGTCCGACAAAAAGAAGAACGTTTGTCAATCGCTTTTGCCGAAATCCCGCCGTTTTATTTGAAATTCCTATTTCCGTAACAAAAATCCATAGACTCGGCAAGGAAAAAAGTGGAAAAGCTAAATTTAAAGTAGAAATAAAGTACTAAAGTAGGTCTAAAAGTATTAGAGGAGAAACATTCAAAATAAAGTGGTCTACTCTAATATATAGTAGAAATGGAAGCACTGGCTTGAAACCATTATAATAGGGTTATCTGGTACGCCGAATCTAATATTTTGATTTTAATTAAAATTTCTTGACCTTTAGTGAGTGTTTCTTTCCTCTTTCAAAAATCAGGCAAATTTTCACAGTTTCTTAGCCTTTTATGGGTAAAACTAAGCTCAATGAATCTTATATATTTGGAATCATAGGCAGCGCAATAGCGCTGCCTAAGTAAAGAACGATCTTGGCACAATGTATTTTTTTTTTCTAGACAAGGGCACTTCGCATCGAAGGAGTTGTCGTCAAAACTTTGAAAAGGGCTCATTCCAGTGGAAATTGGAATGGCTAATGCTCTTTTTAATAGTCGAAAGTGATTAGAAGGGAACTAACACCCCCTCCACGCCCACAATTTCCCCAAACACATCCAATCAAAATTTTGAGATAGCTATTTTGTTCATCATAGTTGATTTCCATGTTTTGAAATTATGTTTTTGAGGAGGATACTCCCCCCAAAGCCCTCAGGGCAAGGGTTGTAAGTTATACCCTGGGGGCATATAAAGTTTTTATAGAAAGTTTTGTCGTAAAAACTTCAAAAAGGGCTCATTGGATTGGAAATTCAAATGGCTAGTGCCCTTTTTAATAGTCGAAAGTGATTGGAGGGCAGCTAACCCCCCTCTCACGCCCCCCTTTTCCGAAAAACACATCCAATCAAAATTTTGAGATAGCCATTTTGTTCATGCTAGTAACATTTAAATTTCATTCAGTCCCTCTCTCAGATCAAACTTCAATCCACTGACTGTCTCTGATTGTGCATGGGATATTCTCCTTGAATAAACTATGAATATGAAATATTTCAGGCAAGGAGGGATTCCCAAAGTATAAGACTTCCAAAGAACTCCCCTTGAAAATGAGAAATGCAAAAATCCTGACCCTAAAATTCATTTTATATATTTCAGCCCATGTCTTAATTAATATCAACCAGGCAGGGTATCTTATTTGGTGTATTTTGAAAATTATAAAATATTTTTGGATTTTTGAATATTTATTTTACTTTTAATGCCTTTTTATGGTGAATGTCACAGAATCAAGTTGGAATTGTGTGTTAGTATTTTTTACTGAACTTCTCACATTTCTTGTCTGAATTTTGGCTGATAGCAAGTGGTGGGTGGCATTTCACTTTTCCTTTTTTGCTTTTGTATTCCTGGTTTTGATGATTGCATGAGAATAAAATGAAATAGTTGTCCTTTAGTGTTTAAATTTGTTTCTGAATAAATCTATCTTGCAGAAAAATGCGATGAATTTCAGTCAGTAATAAAAAAGAAAATAAAGAATATTTCTGCAAAGATTATATTTATATTAAAAGTCAGTTAATGGGTGATTTAAATTACACAGTTTCAGTCTTCTACCTGATTGAACTGGTTCTTTAATAAAGGACACATGACAGAAAGATAGTACAGTAAAATGCTATACCAAGTCATATCAAAAAGAAAGAATCTGTAGCATATGTTTTTCAAGGCCATATCCAAGGGGGTATAGGGTTTGACCCCCCCCCAAAAAGTATTTGTCAAAATGTAATAAAAGTGTATGTACAAATTTTGACATTTAACCAATGCTATTAAAGTGCTATAATAGATAAGAGGATGTAACCATCCCTGGAAGGCTTACTCTGAAAAGTTTATTGCTCATTGATTAATCGTTTATTTTAGTTTTGTGTCTTGTTTAGGTTTTTTGTTTATTTTTATTTTTCAGGGGTTTTGGTGGACAAAGCAGAGAAAATTCTGGAGAATTCAGAGGATCCTCTCGAAGTGGATCAATGATAGAAATAGAAGTTCTGGAAAATTTGGAAATGAGTTTGGTGGTATGAAGAAGCCAAAGTGGAACATGAGTCAGCTAGAGCCTTTTGAAGAAAACTTCTTTGTTCCTCACCCTGGTATTGCAAATAGGTTAGTGTTTTTCCTTTATTGTCTCTATTTTATATAAACAAACATCCTATTTTATTGAACTGAAAAGTTATAACTTATACTTGCTATGTGTCAAAGGCACATACAGGTTCATTATGGCACCAGCAGACAACAACATGGTGTTCTTCTACAGCTGTTTGTTGGAGGGGGGGGGGGGGTAGGCTTCAGCCACATTTGCTCCAAACAATGTTTATATTTTTGAACCTTCACTTGTCTCTAGATCAGACCTGTATTTTTGAAACACATCCAATCAAAATTTTGAGATAGCCGTTTTGTTCAGCATAGTTGATTTCCAGATAGAAAATATGTTTTTGAGGAGGACACTCATAGACATTGTGCCACAGTTCTTATATGCCCCAGTGCAACTTAAACCTCGGGGCAAGGGTTTTAAGTTATGCACTGAGGCATATAAGAACGATGTTGGCACTATGTACTATTTATTATTTTTTTTTCCTTTAGAGCAGGGCACTTCATATGGAAGGGGTCGTCGTAGAAAACTTCAAAAGGGGCTCGTTCGATTGGAAATTGAGAGTTCTAGTGCCCTTTTTAATAGTCAAAAGTGATTGGAGGGCAACTAGCCCCCCCCCCCCCCACACACACACGCCCATCATTCCCCCAAACACATCCAGTCAAAATTTTGAGATTGTCATTTTGTTCAGCGTAGTTGATTCCAGATAGAAAATATGTTTTTGAAGGACACTCCCCCACAACCCTTAGGGCAAGGGTTTTAAGTTATGCCCTGGTGGCAGAAGGCGTTGTCCTAGAAACTTCAAAACAAGCTCATTCGATTGGAAATTCGAAGGGCTAGTACCCTTTTTAATAGTCGAAGTGATTGGAGGGCAACTAGCCCGCCCCCGCGCCCATCATTCCCCCTAACACATCCCATCAAAATTTTGAGATAGCCATTTTGTTCAGCGTAGTTGATTTCCAGATATAAAATATGTTTGAGAAGGATACTCCCCCACAGCCCTCAGAGCAAGGGTTTTATGCCCTGGGGGCATATAAGGTTTTTAAAGAAGGCGTTGTCGTAGAAACTTCAAAAAAAGCTCATTTGATTGGAAATTCAAAGGGCTAGTGCCCTTTTTAATAGTCGAAAGTGATTGGAGGGCAACTAGCCCCCCTCCCACGCCCATTATTCCCCCAAACATCCAATAAAAATTTTGAGATAGCCATTTTGTTCACCATAGTTGATTTCCAGATAGAAAATATATTTTTGAGGACACTCCCCACAACCCTCAGGGCAAGGATTATAAGTTATGCCCTCGGGGTATATAAGGTTTTTATTGAAATCTTGGTCGTAGAAACTTGAAAAAGGGCTCATTCGATTTGAAATTCAAAGGGATAGTACCCTTTTTAATAGTCGAAAGTGATTTGAGGGCAACTAACCCCCCTCTCACGCCCACCTTTTCCCCAAACACATCCAATCAAAATTTTTAGATAGCCATTTTATTCAACGTAGTTTAAAGTTTTGGAAATTAGGTCTTTAAGGATGACAACTGGGTATTCACCAGTAGGGCTCATCATCAGGCCTAGGTGTTTGAGAGACTGTATGTCCTCAATCTGACCACCGTTTAGGGATACTGAAGTTTTGTTTTATCCCATCCATTTTTATTTTTCTTCTCTTTTTTTAGACTTGTTTACAGGTCAGTACCTAGCTTGCCCTATAAGCTGTACTATTAATCATACCCTATACTTTGCAAGAGATTCAGCAAGAATGTCCACATCATCAGCATATTCAATAATCATGACAGAAAATAATGGGATCACTACAGCCCCTTTGTCCTTGTCAAGGACTGTGAGGATCTAATCAATGATGAAGTTGAAGAAGGCTGGTGAGAGGATATGGGGTTGGCTGTATTACACTAATTGTCATTATTACTGGGTGTTTCTTATGGATATAGTACATAAGAAGGTCCCCAGTCTTGTTGTTACCTGAACTACATTGGCAATCACCATGCTTGGTGTGAAACTTATTGATGTTTACGACCATTCACATCTTTAAAGTGAGTCAACAGATTTCATATACTGGCTAGGGATAGTATCAAGCCTCATTGCCTAGACCGTTATAGAAATATTCAGCACGAGTTAGCCCCTTATTTCCTCCAGAATCAGCAGTTAAATTCATGAATTAGCTGGCAGTCTCCATTCTTATCCTACTAAAGCAATATGTATTTAATGAAGATTAGTATTTCCTTTAGAATTATGGACTGCATTGAAGATGCAAAATTGAAGAAGGAGTTGTCTTTAAAAGATCCAAAAATGTCGTTTTTTGAACAACCTTTATGTTTATGTAGTCAAATCAGGAATTTCCCTGAATATGCCTTTGGCAGGCTGGTCAAATCCAAGCTGTGTACAAAAAGGCAATAGATATTTGAGTTGTAAATGGACATTAAAAAAACGCGCATCCATTTTAAACATCTTGTTGCTTTTTTGTCAATGTCAAGTGATGATATGAAAGTTTACTATGTAAGTATTCCTTGTTTAATGACATCAAACCTACATCCATTTTAAATGTCTTGTTGTTTTTTTTATGGTCAATGAACAAGAAAAGCAAGATCATGGGGGGGGGGGAGCTCAATAGACTAAGGCAAGTGTTTCCAACTAGGTCTCAAAAAAATTAATACATTTTTAAGAATAATGATTCCAATTAAATTTTTGATGTGGTCAAATTTTAATCTGGTAAGATGTTGGTTTCTTTTCTCTGTTTGGGAAAAAAAATCATTATAATTTTCTGATATTTTCATATCTGTATTAATTTTAGATTATCAGGATGAAAATGCACACGAAATAAATACATAATTTAAAGCAAATGTGCTAAGTTTTTTTTCAACATATTTTGTCAAAGTTGAAAAATTAGTCCATTAAAATATAATCAATTAATGTATTATCAATTAAATAATTGATAATGTATAATCAATTAAAGTTCATTTGACTTGCATTTTCACAGATAATAATTTAGTAAAATAAAATTTGGAGCATGCAATCTCTTTAAATCTCTTTTTTGTATGTTTAGAACCTGTATAAGTGCCGGTGCCCCTAGCAACGGTGATTGTTTTCAGAGAATACTCTAGGTTGCCAAGTTGCATTTCTTGAGAAATTGTAAAACCAAAGTCTAATCGTGAGAGACTTGCCCTGACTCTTGTCATAGAAACAAAACTACAGTTAAAGAGAAAAATATTGCGGACAGGGCAGATGCATAAACCTGAGGATAAAGGGGATTACCTCATCTTTACCTTTTTTGGTGTTTTTCTTTTGAAAATATCAAAACTACCCCCCTCCCTTCTTTAGATTTTCATGAATTGGTGCCTCGGGACGAGAGTAGTCAGAAGTGACAGAAAGTAACTTGCTAGATGCAGTAATCTAGTGCCTTATAGCAGGCCTACCTTTCATCCGGATTTTCGCTGTTTGACCTTAAAGTATCAAGGACAGTAAAAATTAATTCGATTTTTTCTTGAATTGGTTAAGTGGAAATTTATACAACCATGTACTTATAAGGAAAAGTCAAAACATTCAAAACTTAATTTTTTATGAAAAGACCTGAATATGCAGTTTTGGGATGTAGCAGGCACCTGCCAAATTAAAAAAAAGAAGAACAATGAATGACAATCAACAAGAAATAAGCTACAAACATATGGGACCAAGCAGCTTAAGAAGTTGTAGCTTACTTTCGAGGATGTAGTTATGAGACTGTACATATTGGTTATGATTGCATTTTGTACTGACAAAAAGTATTACAGATGTCAAGATGGATTAAGGAGGCAAAGAAATAGTCTGATTCTGGTGTCTGTGGTACCTAAACCAAATAGCTGGAGGTGGAAATGAAGTGTGATTTCTTGCCTTGATGCTGGGCTGCTGCAAAATTTGTTATCAGTGTTGCCAAAGTGGTGTCATTCCGCTGTATTTGTACAATTGTAATCATAGCAGACCAACACAAAATAACTTGGACTATCACCAAAAGTTGAACCCGCAAGAAATTAATTTACTTAGCACAGGAAAATCACCCTGGCAATGCTTGTTTTTATTTCTGATTTGTATGCCAAAAAACAACACTTTTAGGATTTTTATGGTAAAAGATCCTCATATCCGACAAATAAGTTTTAAAGTGTCAAAGTATTGCAATGAAAAGAAAAAGTTGGACTTAAACCCACAGCAGGGAGGAGGTAGGATAACCAATGATTAGTTTTGGGCCAAGCCCAAAATTTTTCTTGGCACTGCGTCAATATAGAGTTTTCCAATATATCTAGCTCAAGATATATCAGAAATAAGCTAAATCAATTGTAAAAACTGGTTTTTGTCTAAGGTAGAAAATTAGATAGAAATTTGCAAAATTTAAATAACTTCGGATTCTGTTTGTTACCAATCTTCAGCACAAGAAAACACCCAAAATTAGAAAGTACAGAATAAGGTTGTGTAGATTTTAGACTGAGTGCAACTGTTGTAATTACCTTCAGTGGTGCTAATTAAATGAAATTTGGGGGGGGGGGAGAGGGTCTGTGTTTTCAAAAATCTAGGAAGGTGGGTAATTTATTTCCAATGGAAATACCGAAAAACTTATTTTTCAATGAAAATACTATAAAGGTCATTTTTCAAGGAAAATGCACAAAAGAAAGTATATTCAGTCTGAGCTAGGAGGAAAAAATCTTGGGAGAAAATGTCTTACCTTGCTCCCAATTTACGCCACTGCTTACCCTGTCTTGACCCAATCTTTTGTTGATGTTTTTTATAATATGTAGACACCTTATCATTTAAAATAGAAAGAAAACGGTATTTGTGACTATCAGTACTATTTGTAGTGATTAGTCACTACTATTTGTAGTGAGTAGTGACTTCTCACTTATGCTATCATTATCTCACTAATTTCTTCACCTGAAATTGTGACTGTTAACAGCCATTACAAAAACAGACTGCTGCCTCTCAGATGCAGGACAAGAATACTACGTTGTTGTCCGAAAACTAATGTGCTGCTCCTTCTGCATAGAATTTCAAACAGCAATTAGGATATTTCGCATCTGTGTTAAAAGGCACATCAAGTGGTGTGTTCATTTTATACCTAGCGAAGTAATAAATAAACTGAATTCACCCACTTGACTGTGTCCCAAATCTTCCTTAATGCCTCGACATATACACAAGTTTGCTGATAAAAAAAAAAAAAAAATCAGACTGCTATTATCTGGCATTGCGATAATATGAATGAAAAATCTAACAACTTATCCAGGATAAAACTTATCCATGTTATTAGTCTTAATAAAGAGGCCATCGTTGCTATCTGGATGTTGCCTGTATGGATTTGGTTGCTGGTTTATGACATTTACTTTTTTCCTGGTTCTGCATAGCTTTGTGAAGCAGTTGCTGCACATCTTTTCTTTTGAGTGACTTTTTTGGGAAGTTGAGTACTCTCCACTGCAGAAATAATATTGTCTTACTGGTCAAGCGTGATTTGTTTTTCTTGTTTTTTTGATATGAGATTATGTATACTTGAAAAGATTACGTATATGGCAGTTTTGCTTGGGTTTCTATATGCCCTCCTGCACTGAGCTCATGTCTATATCTCCATGTCCTCGCACAGTAGCTACAGTGTGTAATAGTTAGATTTGTACCTAGTTTAAATAGTTTCTATCTGACTTTTGCTGAAGATGTGTAACCTACGAGTTTGTCTCATCAAATCTTCTGTAATGGCTATTTTGGAATGAGCATTTTCACAAGCTTAAAGACTTAAATCAGTTTGTACTCACTGGAATACCATCATATAGATGGAAGAGGTAGCTGGGGAAAGCAGTATCCAACTGAGGCTGTAAATATTCGCTACATTTGTTCAAATGTTATTCTGTCTTAATCCTGTTCTTCATTTTCGACTGCTAAGGGACTAAAAATACCTCACCATTTATCTCCAGCCAGATCAGTAAAGGGCCCCTTAGAATATTGGCTAAGCATAGATCCTAAACCTTGTCCATGCCTTTTAAGGATGTCACTTCTCCAATCTGTTGCAGGGTATGAAATATTTGCTTAAATATTGTTTAGTGTTTATTCAATACATATGGGAGCCCCAGTGTCCTAAAATTTGAAGTTCAGAATATTACAATTCGCCCAACTAATCTGAATGCTGCTTGTATTGAGTATTCTATTTTAGTTCAGAACATAATCTCGCACCTTTTATAATTCGTTTGTATATAAGGGGTATATTAATTACTTAGCTATAATGTCCTTTCTTGTATTTTAATTTTCTAGACTTGACTGGAGCAATACTAAACCATCTTTGCCACTAGTGTTACAGTCAAAATTGTCTCTACGGAATGGTTGAAGTCTATATGCACAGTTGCCTAAGAATTTGCATTTCTCTTATAGGTCTTACCAGGAAGTTGAGAGCTACCGTGCATCTAAAGAAATTTCGGTTCATGGAGAAGATGTACCAACCCCAATTATGACATTTGAAGAAGCCAATTTTCCCGATTAGGTACAGTGTCAGTTAATGTAAGTAATTAGAAAATGAGAGAAATCTCGATAAAAAAACATTGGGTCTAAGGCTAGCAGAAAGAAAAGAATCACAGCGAGTATTTCGTATGTATAAAACTAGGCGTCTTGAGCGTTAGCAACAGAAATCATCTGAAGTAACAACTGAAAGAGAAAAGGGATAAAATAGAAAGAAAAAAACTTCAAACCATTATATACGCTACTATACATATAGAATACGTTATATATATGAAATTGAGAAATGATTAGTAAATTAATTCAGAGACATATGTTTGAAATTAAGAAATAATTAAGAATAATTTGAAATAATAAGAGAAATTATGAAATTAAGACACTCATGAATCTACTGAAAAAACTACCATTGTGATTAATTCACAAAAATTGGGAGGGAAGGTGGCAAATTCGTCATTTTTTCAATGAAAATACCAAAAAAATATATTTTACAATGGAAATATCCCAACTAAAGGGTTTGGCAAAATGTGAGGCTGAGGGGGGGGGATGAAGGAGGTGCATGCCCCTCTTCTCAACCAACACCACTGAAAACCACTTTAGTATTGTTTTTACTCAAATGACTGTTCTTGTTCAGTCCCTGACAAACATGGATTACGCATAATATGTTATTCTTGCTAAAGAAATGCCAAAAGAGGATTCTTAATGCCTCTTAGGTCTCAAAGCATGTTGGACAGGCTATCAGTAGTTCCCAAACGAAAGTTATTGCTCGCAACCAAACTGCTCCTTGGCAGATCAACATTTGTCCTCATTCATGCAAAAACACTGAGGAATTCAACTATTTTAGTTATTTTGTAACAACTAGTAGTGTAGTTGAGAGGAATATTTCTGCCTGTATTGCAAAGCTGTTTGGTATCTCCTAGTGTAAAAATGAGCAGATGTGAATCAAACCAAAAGTCAGAGTTTATTTAAGAACTGTACTACTGAACGCTTTCAAGTCATTGCCAGTTAAGGCAGAGGACTCGAAAATATTTGATTTATTTGACCGTTTGCTGTTTTTATCATATTCTGCACATTTGCAGATATGCCAGATTCAAAATATTAAGATTAGACGTCGTTGAGCTCTACCAGAAGAACTACCGTTCGTTATCAAAAGGCGTCGCTGTAAGCTCCTTGGTCACATTTTGCATCATCGCCCATTCTTGGTAGCCTATGCCAAGATCTCCCATTTTGTGAATCGGGAGTCTCCTGTAAATGAAAACTATGAGGACAAAAGGGAACTATTTGTAAAAAATTGAGGATATTTTGGAGTCCTGGGGAGGGTTTTGAAGAAATGGTCGGAGATTCGGAAATTACAGGTTATGGATTGAGGAAGAAGAGCAACATAGAAGTCATCGTCAGAAGTTTGTTTCTCTTCTTCTTCGAAGAAGGAGAGAATTGTAAGGTTTCTTTGTCGCCAGGCATGGCAGCTCATTGTCTGGTTCATGCAGAAGGTAAAAGTTTAAGCATGTACGAGTGGTGTTCAAAAAGCCTGTGAAATTTTGTAATTGTTTATTGATTTTTCTATTATAGTGAATCTATTTTTCAGCCTAACCTCTGTCAAGGTCGATGTACTTCTAGCGGTGCTTCATTCTTTGACCATTTTTGAAACCTGGAAATCTCTATGTTTTATCATATGTATAATTAAAAAAAAAAGTTTTTTTTTTTATTCAGAATAGGCCGCTACTCAGACGAATTTTTGGTACTACCATAGTTAATTAAAAGTACCATATTTACAAAAGTAAGATGAAAGTTCAATTCACGTTCTAAATGGCAATTTTTTACAATTAAACTTGATTTTTAATCTAAGTGGCAGCTATTGTTTTAACCATGATGCTAATGTTGACAACGCTGAGATATTTAGATTGCCACTTGTTTGGAGTATTTCCGCCGACCAGACTTCGACTGTGGTCCTTGAAAAGGTGTTTTGCGTCCTTTTTATTAGAATGAACTACAATCCACACCTCAAACCATTCAAGTTCTATCAATAGGCCTCATACATTTCTCGCACCTTATTAGGTTCTCAAAATATTTAGAAGTCCCTGTTATTTTCGATGCGTTCATATCCTCTTCTGTTTTACACAAAAAAAAAATCGTGAAATTGGACTTTTGATATCAAAATTGCTTTGTTGTATCTTGGATGCCCACGAAAAATTTCTCAGTTTTTTTTTCTGATCTTCTGTAAAATCTATTTTGTATAACATAACAGCTTATGACTTTACTCTAACTCGTATTCGGCGTTATGGATGATACCAAGTTTGTCTGGGTAAAGGTGGGCCATGGGCCATAGAAAGCATGCCATAGTGTACAAAAAGGTATAAATTGTATGAATTAGTGCCATATGTGACGATCCTGAATTTTGAACAGTTAGTTAATCTCAAAGTGTCTTTTATGTCACTATTGATTCTGATGCTGCTAAAAACAATATGCAAATTAATTACCATTTGCAACTCTTGATTTTGCAACATGGCAGTCATTTGTTGACATTATTTTTTTTCTTTTATATTACAATACTACATTTCAGTTAAATAATTGTATTAATATGTTCATTATTAATATCTTATTATATTTATTCTTCCCTTCTTCTTTTAAGGGTAACACTTGAGCATTTAAAACATATGTTTCAACCTGTCCAAGTCTTGTCGAATATTCAGAATCAGGGGTTGTTCTAAAAGCTGTAGAAAATGCATATCTTTTGTTGTAGACTTAGTTTGAGAATACTTCCTCGTGTTTTCAGGTGTAATTTGGAGTGTGGAATTAATGTTGTACACAAATTGGAGGTATTTTCTTTGGGCGTGTTCCCCCCCCCCCCCTCTCTCTTCTTATTTTGAGATTTTAGTGTTTGTCAATAAGTTATCATTTTTCTATTTTATTTGCCTATTTTTTCTAAACTCCTTTTCTGCTCCAAATTTCATAGCAACTCGAGTTTGAACACAGAGTCTTCTTTTATTTATTTTATTCAATAAAGGAGGAAGCCATATATATGTAATTTACAATGCTTCGAACCTCGCTTAAATTTAGTATCTAAATAGCTGAACTTATAATATTAAATCTTAGAATAAATTATATTAAATTTAAAATTAGTAGTGTTTTTTCACCATTGTAAATAACATGTAAATTTTCATTATTTTTTTCAAAATGTCTGATAGTATTGTTCAGACAGTTACCCTATGTATACCCTTTTGATAAGAATGTCCCTTAAAGATCTATTTGGTAACTTAAAGTGTAACCTTTTTTTATATTGTGAATGAAATATAATTTTTGTTCCAGGACACAGGGGTTCGCTACTTAAACACCTATCCAAGCTCAAGGATGGCCTATAGCTTTGTCAGGAAGAAATATGGTTGGCATCGCTGCAAACCGGATCAGGAAAGACTTTGGCTGTGAGTATTTTGAATTGTGAATTAATTAGTTTATTATCTGCTTTGCAAAACAAAAGGAAGTATACAGTTAAAAGGGGTAACTTGCTGTTGTAGATGTAGAAGTCATACATGTCAAAGGGTACATAAACATTAAAACCAAGGAGCAGGTAATCTAGTGTCTTACCTTTTTGCCTCTATTATATTAAATTTTCCTTTAGTACTTTTTCGTGTCTACACTAATCAAGCCTCTATCAAGGATGATGAATGGGTCCCTAGATTTTCGAAAGTGTATTGAGATGGCAAACTGAACAGCTTCAAACTAGGGTTATTAAGATTTTTTTGTAGTCATTTCTGTCCCTAGATTCTCGAAAGTCTATTGAGAGATTTAACTCAACAGCTTCGAATATGGTTGTGATGTTTATTAAGTTCATCTTTGTCCCTAATCCTACGGTCCCTAGATTATTGAAAGTTTAGTGAGAGATCTAACTCTATAGCTTCAAATGAAGGTTGTTATTTTTGTGCAGTCATTTTTGTCCCTAGTTTATTGAAGGTCTATTGAGAGATATAACTGGATACCTTCAAATTATGGCTGTTTCGTTTTTAAGGTCATTTTTTTTCCTATTCCTGGTCCCTAGATTGTTGAAAGTCTATTGCGAGATTTACAACTTCAAAATATGGTGTTAAATTGATTTTATTGTCATTTTTGTTTTGTTTGTATTGTTGCAAAACATGAGTATTTTGTTTTTTTATTTTCTTCATAAAGATTGTTTATGCTTAAAGTAGCATTAGGTTTCTTTTCTTTTTTTTTGCTGCGTGAAAGCTTACATAACCGTATATGTCTTAAAAGACATGGAAAATTGGGGCTTTAATTTTTGATGAAAATCACCTTTATATGTTGTGAAGGAATTTTCGCATCTAGCAGGCGTTACACTTGAAAAAAGAAGAAACTTGGGTGAAAAACCAGGCAAAACAAGCTAAAAATATACGGCATCAAACAGCTTGAGAACGTATGGCTTTAATTTGAAAGTGTAGTTGTTTTCGAAAATTTACAGATTGTTATTGTTTGAATTGTTACAGCAGGAAAGCTTTATGAAATCTATTAAATTATCAATAGTCTTGCTTATGTGTTTTCATAGTTCAGTTTTACAACACTGACAAAAATGTGATGCTACTGCTACTAACAA
>JAPEVW010000064.1:582500-613000 GCA_027921565.1 Artemia sinica | reverse complement strand
TTGTATACGACGAGTTTTCAATATATATCATATTATATATTATAGCCATTGGAAGCGGAATTGAACTATTTTTTTTTTTTTTTTGCGCAGCTTGCTTTTAGAGATACGGTCAGTCAGACGGGTACCCAAGCAATCCGTAGGCGATTTTTCTCGTTAACATATAGCAATTCCACCTCCGTTTTTAGAGTACCCACGCTTCACAACAATACTTGACTACTGTCTTTACTGTAGCTTCTAATCACAGTTTATAGAATTAGCAGTATGATCATTCTCTCCATTATAAAAACCCGGACAGGGGTGCGAGTGCTCCGGAGAACGGTTTTGCAGATAGAAACATAGGCGTTATCAGATCTTTTCGCGGGTAGACAGGTCAGATTTCTCTTGGACGCGAAACTTGGCTTCAACGTTGGAACACTAATTTTGAAGAAACTAATTTTAAATTAATTTATTCCAATACATACATGAAAATCGGTAGTTAGTAGTGTAATGTTATTATTAGATGTTTTTAGGAATTAAAAATAGGTTTCGAAGTCTCAAGTTGGTTTCAAAGGCATTTTGAGAAAGTTTCTGCCAAAATACGTGTTCCAGGGTAATTGGACCGCTAATGGCAGATCAAATGAGAGGAGTTGTTTGTACGCGCCGATATAAATATAAATATAATATATATATATATATATATATATATATATATATATATATATATATATATATATATATATATATATATATATATATATATATATATATATATATATATATATATATATATATATATATATATATATATATATTATATATATATATATATATATATATATATATATAATATATATATATATATTATATATATATATATATATATATATATATATATATATATATATATATATATATATATATATATATATATATATATATATATATATATATATATATATATATATATATATATATATATATATATATATATATATATATATATATATATATATATATATATATATATATATATATATATATATATATATATATATATATATATATATATATATACTACGAAAAAATTTACGAAAAGAAAGTTTTTTTAAAGAATAGTAAAGGCCATATTAAACTTAAGATCAGTAGAAATAGAAGCCTACAATAATTCAAACTCAAAACGACCAGAAATTATTATTAAAGAATAAAAAAGGAAAGGAGAATAATTGGTATGGCGGTAACACTGCATATAAATTTATATGAATGTATATATAGTGGGCTGTAATAATGCAAAAGGTAAATATAAACATTGGTTTAAGAGTGGAAAGAAAGACAAGGAATAAATTTACGACGATAATCAAGTAAAAAATAAGTTTTATTTGAACAATGCCATAAAGCGATGACATTTGATTATGATGTTTAGTGCTTCGCATTGATATTTCAGTTTTAAAAGTTTTATTTTAAATAAATTTTAAAAAACAATTACCCCTTTGTTCAAAAAAAGAGATAATCAAATATTTAAACTACTAAAACTAAAATAATTACTTGCTAGTTTATTTTCCTTGATAGGTACGTCTCTCGATTTCTCGATTCTTAAATTTTACTTCGTAATATGCACGTGTGCGCAAAAAAAATCTTATAAACTGTTCAAAGGGGAAGTCCTCGCAGCCAATTTCCCAATTCAGGTCTTTGCACTCAAGCCATATTCGATTGATTATGTTTGTCGGATCAACCTATTTTGCGCCCCCCCCCCCTAAAAAAATCCTGGATCCGCCCCTGAAACCATCACACACCTACCCCACCAGTTATTAGAAGAAGAAAAAATTCCGTATGTTCACAAATTTCATCAACCCCCCCGCCCCCTTTTTTATAAAATCCTACATAGGCCGATCAGTTGTGTGTCCACGTAAATAATTGATTAAGTCATAATTTGTATATAAATTAATTCATACCTGTGAGATGGGACGCTTGCAAACCACTTGGCTGGCTCACCAAGTTTTTTTCTGCTTTCGCAATTACGAATAATGCACTTGGTAACCATTTTCTCAGTGATTGACGATAACAGACTAATCCGCTAAGGCAGAAACAAGTGGGAGGAGCTTTTTGTTCGCACCGAGACCGAAGACCAGAAATTATCTGCGATAAGCTTACTGTCTATAAACTGTGCTTCTAATATTCTAATCTTGGTTCGCAGACTTGTCTTCCTATTCTTCCAAACTGGTTTCTAAAATGTGATACTACCCTATAAACATCAAAATTTTGGAACTTTCAAACGAGAAAAATGTTAATTCAAACGAAAATCGTAGTTTTCATATTTGGGTAGACCTCAACTGGGTCCAGGGGCCAAAAAATTTATTCTGATGTCCTTGGTACTTTAACAACATACTCAGTCTAACATAATTCTTGTTTTTAGTACACATTACCAGCCATTGTTCACATCAACCATCAAGCCTATTTGAAGCGTGGTGATGGGCCCATAGTTCTAATTTTGGCTCCTACAAGAGAGTTAGCCCAACAAATTAAAGTAGTAGCTGATGAATTTGGATCATCATCTCAAATTAGGAACACTTGTGTCTTTGGTGGTGCTCCTAAGGGTCCTCAAGTAAGTTGACTTTTCTTTTTACTCATTTTAAAAGCAAATTGTTAAGCTATTTTATCTACCAGATTCAGATTTTTTCCAAATAAACTCCTTATTTAATTAAAAATCAAAATAATTTTATTCGATATCCTACCAAAATTTGGAAATTTTGTAGTAGCTATTCTGTTGTTATTCAATTCCATTCTGTTGTGAGATACCTTCCGTATATCTTTGCTCCTATAACGTCAGAGGCAAACGTGGCCTTGATTAATAGACACCCCTTGTCCTGCAAATGTAGTGCTGACCTAACAACTCCCATATGGAGACATATGAACGTGTTTGCGTTGAATAAGATCCCTGTTTTGTGTTTTGTAATAATTTCTAGGGCCTCAGTTATATGATCCTTCAAATGCTCTGCTGCCATAACGATCTCCTTATTGAGTTATATGGACGTGTTGTGTTTAGTAAGATCCTTGAAGCGTGTTTGGTAATAGTTATAAGGCATTAACCAAATTGCATTAAAAATCTATTAAGTGTTTTCAAAATGGATCGCGATTGTAATTGTGGCGGGGTGGATCCGACTGGTTCAGGGCTGTAGCCCAAAGGCATATTGCTTCCTCGCCCCAGACGGCTGAGCTAGCAGTCACATCACTGACCCTCGCCCCAAGCCAGGACTTGAACCTGCGTCTCAAAGAACATAGGATTGTAAGTCCATCTGCCATCCACTCTGCTTGGGTGGCTCCAAAGGAATCATCAAACGTCAATTTAAAAATCCGCAAGAATTATTTTTGTAAAAAATAGTATTGCCCCCTCGGTAGCATTATGGGGAGGAAATTGTCTTGTCAAAAAAAAAAAAAAATAGAAAGTTGTGACTCGTATTTTTTATTATAATTTAATCATTGATGATACTAATTATTAAATTATTTAATAAGTGCTACTTTATTTATTGTATTCAATAAATATAAAATCATCTTCTGTCCTTTTCGTTTTCAAACAAGATCAATCAGCCGTCTCGCCACAAACCAGATTAGTAGACAGGCGGTGGTAGTAGCCAGGAAAAAAATTGCGGCCAACTCATTTTTGATTGGTTTTTAATTTGTCTGCTTTGGTTTTTTTATTCAGTCTCTTCTGTTTGGGTCTGGGTTTCATGCATATTATCTTATTTCCTTTTTTTGAGCGCTGAGGACCGCCAAAATATTTGCTTTGTCTTTTCGTTATTATTATTATTTTTTTTTTGTTATTATTATTTACGGAATGAAGGTTACAGTAGAACGATCTTCTTGAATTCGGTGCGTTGTGAGAAATTCGTTGGAGCCGCATAAATATAGAAAAATCGTGCGTGAAATGGCTATGCATGTAAATTATTCAAAAGTATAATTCATAAAGATAATTTATTAGCATATACCCGTCGTCCTGTCGGGCAACGGGTATTAAAAAATATACAGTATGCTCTTGTAATATTTCATTTCGATGTCCTTGGTACTTCAGGGTGTATTCCTGTGATGAGCAGCTAACATTATTTATGTTAGTAGTAATTAAGTTGTTAATGCTAATTAGTCATTAGAAATTTTTCAACCATTTCTCATTCTTCTTCAGTTAAGGGATTTGGAACGTGGATCTGAGCTATGTATTGCCACTCCTGGTCGCATGATTGTTTTCCTGGAATCAGGGAAAACTAACATTAGGCGTTGTACGTACGTTGTTTTGGATGAGGCAGACAGGATGCTTGACATGGGCTTTGAGCCTCAAATGAGGAAGATTATTGAACAAATTAGGGTATGTACTCTCGTTTAAGTGAGCTGCTCAGATGTTAAATTGATTATATTTATTATTGCATGCACAAAATTTTATATTTATAGTTTTTTTTTTATAATTACTTATATTTATTATTCCTTGTTTATCATGAATATAAACTATTCTTTTCTCACATACCTGTACAGGAGGGGGGGGGGAGGGGTCTTCAGCGCAAAAATTTAGGAAAAGCGTTCTTATAAAACAATTGAAGTTTTGTCCTTTTCCCCTCAGGAGCACCCTCTCCCATAGAGAGCAGAGGTTTAAAGAGTATGAAGAAACTTTTTTTTTTCATTTAGTCCCACTCCTGGTTGGACTTTTTTTTCAGAACACACAGAAAAAGCCTACTCAGTCATTTGGCTGGCTCGGTCATTGAGAGTTAAGCTCCCTAGCAACAGAATTGTTTCTCGTGTCGTTTTTCAGGTACGCACCCCTTTTATTGAGCTGCTCAACTGCAAAATTGATCTTATTGTTTCTTACATATTTAAAATTTCAATTTTAAAGTATGTCCTGGGAATGGAATGTCTTAATTATAATATCTGAAAATATAGGGACACTCGTTTTGCTGCTGAAATATTCTACAATGCTCAAAAGTTGTCAAGTCAGTTAGATAATTATGTACGTAGTCTGTTTCCCCCGGTTTAGTTTGGGGGGTTGGGGATTAATATTAATAGCCTATATAGAGAAATTATCTTGAAAAAGAGCATAAATTGAAATAAAAGAATAAATTTCCTGTTATTTTTGAATATTCTGTTGCAAGTAAAAAATTTAATGTTCTTTAAGATGGAGGGGAAATTTTATGAATAGGTTATATGGAGCAATTGTGTCATTTAAAATGAATTGAAAATATATTTTTTCATGAAAAGATTAAATTTAAAATTAATCGAATAGTATATGAGGTGTCAAAGCCTAACGCGCAGAATATACTTGGATTAAATAATGAAACCTAAGACGCATACATTTCAATGTATAATGAAGCCAGTCTTAAACCGCATATAATTACCTGAAATTTACAAAAAATTATGCAAGAAAAATGGGTTTTAATTTTATTAAAGCAGTGAATAAAATAACAACAAAATAAACACTAAATTAAAAAACACACCGAATATTTTGGCCCCACGTCCGGGAGCCTTTCTCGACTGAAAAAAAAGTTCTTTAAAAAATAATATACATCGAAACACAACAAAACTAACACGAAGAGAGAGAAAAAAAAAACAAAAGAAAAGAAATATAAATAAATCAATATGAGTTAAACTCACATCTTATATAGCACTTCCATACACTGACAAAAACGAATCTCTATAAGGGTACTATTCGTCTCCTCACAAATCAATCATTAGATTGATTTGTGATTGATGTGTGTGTCTATTCACGAATGTAATTATGTTTTTGAATAACTCGTTGTTTTTACTGTTGTCTTAAAATTGCGTGTAGATAAAACGTTTTATAATTTAGTTGTTGCTATAAATTTCTTATATTGCGCCAATGTTATCATTATTATTTTTTTTTTTTTGCAATAATCGAAGTATAGCTCGGTTCTTCCCTGTCTCTTGATACAAAGAAATTCCAATAAAAGAAAAGAGAATAAAATAAAAAAGAAATGAAATAAATAGATAAATAAAATAAGTAGAATAAACAAATAAAAGATAAGAAAATTTCTTATTATCTATAACTGTTCTATTTATTACATATACCTTAAGGGATTGGGATTGTTTTTTGTGTTAGCTGGTTAGACACCTAAAAAAATCCTTCCCTTCCACCTGCTTAAAGACTTGCTTCTGTGCATTTAAATTTCTCTTTGTCACAGTATATGTGTGATGATATTTTTTCGAGATTTTCTAAGAGGCTAATGCTACCCCAAGGCATAAGCATCATTTATCCCCAGTTTCTCACGGATTTGTCTCTCTTTCTCTCTCTCTCTCTCTCTCTCTCTCTCTCTCTCTCTCTCTCTCTCTCATTCTCACTTCCCTTTTCGCCTGCTCTGTCTTCTTGACTCTCTTCTATTCCCTTTATCTTTCTCTCTTTCACTTTTCCGTACTGAAACCATTCCGGGATTTTGTTCATAGTTTTTAAGTTCTTTTTCGGATCAAAAAGGTCCGCGTAACCCAGGTGCCGATCTCCTGATGCTCTGTCCTCAGCCGAGAGGTTGGAATGTGGGAAAAGAAAGAAGAATGGATTGCTTCTTGTTAATTCTGCTATCCTAGGAAATCTAATAAATTAGATTTACTTCTGACAAATTTTTGTAATTGTCCTCAGAAGGGAATGTGATATTACGAGGGGAATTCAAAAAATAATCAAGTTCCTCCTTTACTTGGGTCTCTGGTATCCTGACTGATCATCTTTGGGACTTAAAATTGGATACTAGTTTTCTAATCTTGGGCCCAAAACTTACGTAAGCTTTAAATAAAAAAAAAAAGACTTTCACATACGGGTCAATAAGGTCCATTTAGCCCAGGTGCTGATCTTCTGATGCTCCGCCCTCTGGCCGTAAAGAATCGTAAAGATCGGACTGCTGCTTAGTGATTCCGCTATCCTAGGTCAACTAATAAATAAGATTTAACGTCTGAAAATTTTTCAATTGTTTTTCAAAGCTAATGTGACGTTTTTAGTACATTTTTTCTCGATTATACGAGCCACGAGTATTTTATAGCACACTTGATTTTTTTATCCTTACGGCACTATATTTCTGGCGCTTGGGACAAGGAACGCATTACATAATGGAACGCTGGGATGTGGAATTTCATGAAAAATTAAATTTCAGACTTTTTTATACTTTTAAATGCAAACATATGGTTATGAAGACTTCCACTTAACCAATTCAAAACCTCAGATTTTAATTACACCGTCCTCGGTATTACAAGAAAAACAACTACTGAAAGGGTTTTGTACATACTTTACATACTTTTTTTTGAGAGGGTTGACCAGCATGTTTTTAACACAAAGATTATTAGCAGTAAAGAATGCATCAGATCATCACGCGAAATTCCAAAGCTCAAATTTAATGTAACCTTATTTACTAGTTCCAAAATAAGACGAAAATAGAATTCTCGATATTTCTCTGGTATGAAAATTGACCAATATTAGATTAGGAATCCCACAGACAGATAAAATTGTGATTGTTGTCTAGCTATAATACGTTGTGTATTTTTCTATTTTGATCTAAAAGCCAAAAGTTTAGTTAGTAACGGATCCAGGAATTTAGGGGAGTCGGCTCGTTATGAAAATTGGCTGGAAAATTGGTTATGAAAAATGTATGCATGCAGGGTCCAAATGCATGCAGGCATATAAGCAATATCATAGGCAGCACCACTCTATAATAGCTGGAAATATCTTATTGAAACATTTAAAGTAGCTAATTTGTTTGAAAATTAAACGTTCTAGGGTCCTTTTTAAGACTAAAAAGAGATTGGAGGGCAATCAGCCCGTCTCTCAAGCCGATTTATTTCCCAAACACATCTAATCAAAATTTTGAGACAACTATTTTGTTCAGTATAGTAGAACGGTCCAGCAACTATTTCTTTAGGAATATTGGGCATGTTGAACCCCCACAATTATGTCAAACTTTAGATTCTTATTGAAAAATAAACCGAAAAGATATAATTTTTTTCATAAAAATGACTTTGTCAATAAAAAACAAACAGAATTTCATCTAAAAAACTTTTTCCACAAAACAAGTTTTTCAAAGAAAGCTAAAGAGCCCCATTAAGCCAAAAATGGGCAAAAATGAAGTCAAGTAATCATCCAAGCGTAAAACTACCACGTATCACCATCAATGAATAAATGGAACTCAAAATGAACGGAAATTAGAATAAATAGCTGAGTCAAACTCGAAACGAACTAAAAATAACATTAGTAGGCCTGATAACCCCCATGTCTTCTCAAAACCAGAACATAATTTGTGCTTTACTGAAAACAAAATACGTTTAAAAGTTTTCGCCTATTTTTTACTTAAATAAGTGGGAAAATTTTTTTTACTCACTTTTGTTTACGCTTTTTTTATTTTAAGGAATAAATATCCGTGTAGGTATATTAAACTGACAATCCACGGTCGTTTATTTATTTTTTTTTAGTAAAGCCAAGTTATGATCTGGTCTTGAGAAGGCAAGGGGGTCGTCAGCCTTAGTACTGTTAATTTTGTTCGTTTTGAGTTTCATTTAATTGTTGATAGTGATTTGTGGTAGTTTTACGCTTGGAAGATAATTTGACTTTATTTTTGCCCATTTTTGGCTTAATAGAGCTCTTAACTTTTCTTTGAAAACTTATTCGGTGAATTTTTTTTTTAGATCAATTTCTGTTATATATGACACTGTCATTCAGCCAGGGGGGGGGGGCTGACCCTCTCCCCCCTTATGGGGGCCCATAGATATGCCCAAACACAACTAATAAACAAACGTGAATGACTTCTTAGTAGACACGTAAGACATCAAGGTTATGTAAACAATATGGTTTTAGTCAAGAAACTACTCAAAATAACAGCAACTATACAATAAATAGAAATTGCCTTCATTGTGACTGCGAGTAAACTGTGCAATATTTTGATTGTGAGCGCTAATATATTTTTCAACAGTTCCAAAAAAAAGTATTTTACACGCAACGTCATATTTTAACAGGGTCTGGTCTTTACAAATGCGTTTAACAATAAATGTAATATACTTCTTGCAGCTTTTTTATGGAGATAACTTTCCCCCACACTACGTTTTCCCCCATAAAAACAACAACAAGTGAAAACAAAAGGGAATTGATCTAAGACAGTGAACTTTGTTAAAACCTTAAATGAATACTTCGGCCCTATATTAAGAGCCGTCCTCAGCAAATACCAAATATAAATATAATAAGACTTATAATAAAGCGAATTATATTACAAATATTTTCTTTTGTACTTATTACAACATTGAAAATCTTAAATAAACCTTAGTCATGTCTGCACCACAAGTTCACACGGCTTCGCCACCTTGAGGCTCGTATATGAACCTAAGTAAGCCAGATGGTATCTACGACTACAGAAAAAAATAAATATTTTCTCAAGAACTAAGATTTTGTGGAAAAGAGGCACATGGTGCCACTATTCAGAAAATTTTCTTTTTTAGGGAGGAATTTTTCTTGTTCAAACGTTTATATGTTCTTGCAAATTCAAGTCTCGACTTTGTTTTCATTAACAACATGTAAAAGACATTCTGGCGGTTCTAATGATGTGCAGTTTGATTCGTTTTCATTTTTGTTTAACAGCTAAAAAAATTAAAAAAAAACTTGGCCATTGTAGCCTAATTTCTGAAAGCTATGACAATTTTTAGAAAAAATAAATAATTGCTCAAGAATTAAGACTTTTTGGAAAAAAAGCACATGGTTTGACTCGTAATGACGAGTAGAATTCCAATAAAGCATAATAAAAATATACTTATGCAGACAGGAATTTCAAAAAAGCCAAAAAACTAAGAAAAAGTATATTTAAAAACCTTGCCTTCAAAATTAAATAGGAGTTAACTAAAAAAATAAAGGTTGTGGGGAAAAAAACTAAAAAATACTAGGTGAAAGTACTTGTTCTTAGAATACAGAATATGTTAAGTTTATAAAGTATTCTGCATATTTTAAAGTGTAAAAAAAATCAAGGGCGATTGGCGTCGTTATAGGCACTTTGGCGAGGCTTTAGAGTGGATTGGATTCGCTATTGCCACATGGAGTCAAACTGCATTGGTGTTTGCTGTTTTTGCCACTTCGTTCCTAGCTCTGAGATCAGTGAGGTACCAAAGGTTAGTTTTTTCGGTTGAACCTGAGGATTGTTTCAACTAACACTAAGGTGTTTCAAAGTGAGGCAAAGCCAAAGTAGACCTGAAGACAAAGATGTGGGGTGCATATAGGAAGAAGACAAGAGGGGGGGATGATATAATTACAAACTCTCGAGCTTAGCGCTACCATTTTACAATGGCCGCTTGCTAAGCAATTACCTTTTCGAAGGTGCCCTCCGGGAGCAATAACTATCAAGCAATCATAATGCGATATTTCGTGCCACACTTCTACGATCTTAATTTTTGCAACAACTGGTCAAACATATTGGGCGGGGTTTTGCGTCCTCAATCCCTAGCATTCGTAATGCTCCCGCTGCCCTTCAATCTGGTCAACCCTCTATCTAACTGCGATAAGAATCTTAATTTTTTCACACAAACCCATTGCTAAATGTTCAGTTTTTGAGAATACCTTAAAATTAAAAACAGATTAATCTTTTGAAATAACTTCTTCGAATGTCTGTTGCTTAATTCCGTCTTTCTTTTTTTTATTTAGAGGTCTTTCACCCTTTTTCTTTCTTTCTCCTCTCATCCTTACTATCTTTAGGTTTTGTAATAGACTATGGGCCATCCACAGATAATTGGAATCTCAGACCCTTTGAGGCTTTAACTGCATGATCTCAGACCCTTTGAGGCTTTAACTGCATGATCTCAGACCCTTTGAGGCTTTAACTGCATACTTGACTTCAACTACTCTACAAATATAAGCACCACAAGTGGACAGCAAAACAAAAGTATGAGTTATTTTTGTAACATTTCTAGTCCAATACTAAAGCAATAACTTATATTTATCCAATACTAAAGCAATAACTTATATCTTATTCTTATATTTTAGTCTGATACTGAAAATCAGGTTTTTCTGTAGAATTTGGATAAGTTTCGTTATTTTTTTAAGTAAAGGCTAGTAGTTTGTATCCCCAAGAATATATATTTCTGTTTACATATTTTTGTTAGAATTGTTCATATCAAATAGTTACTCAGTTTTAATAAATACTGCTCAGTAAAATTAATTTTCCCTTGTCGGTCATAATCTCTATAAAAATTAAAAACTATCGAAAAGTTCCAAATTTAACCTAAAAGCTAAACGATCAGGGTAAGGTAAAAACTAGCATTATTAAATTGTTATAGTAATTTAATGAAGTTAAATTTAGAACACTAAATTGAAAAAAAAATTATGTTTCTATCAGTACTTGTAATTTTGCCCTATTCATCGAATTGTGAAATATAAAAAATACCGAATTTCTCAAATTTTTCAACAAAGCAAAACGCTCTTAATTTTTGTTTATAAAGTGCTAAAAATTAAGCTTATTGTTAAAACTGCACTATCAGAAGTCAAAAACGTTGATTAAGATACTTGTGTTCTAATCTTATTAAATTATTGAAGTAGTTAGTAAGATTAATTACTAGCTCATATGCAGTATTTAGGCACTCTAAGGGAAGGCTAAGCATTGCTGTCTACCCCCCCCCCCCCGATGATTAATTGAAGATACAAACATGTCACATTAACTAGCTTGAACCAATGCACTTCAGGAGAGCTCGTTCGGTTAGTTCTTTCGTTTTTTATTAGTGAGAAAAACTATATATAGGGTTAGCTGCACCGCTAGCTGTATCAACGGTAGCTATTTTCTTTTCGTTTATTAATGATTTATCCTCGTAAAAAATTTGCTATTAATTGGTTATTAGAATATCATGGGGAAAACTCTTTGGGTTCTTGTAATTTTTAGAAAAGAAAAAGTAGTTACTTTGCCATATTTTTTTATATTTGTTATTAGCTCGATCTCTTGCCTAAAGTGAGACACGAGAAGATACTTTTTTCTTAAGTATCTACTCCTTGCCTCTCCAAAGGGCACTGGACAAATTTATTTGTGTAAAACTGATATTTTTAAGAATTTGACCGAAGAGTGAAAATATGGGTAAACAGTGAAAATTACCAGGGTAAACATGAGTAATAAAAATAATAAAACAATGCTCCACTGTCTGGAAATTTTGCCATTTTTTGCAATAATAATAAAAGTTCATGTTCTCGCAAAAGGTATTGTTGATAGTAATGCGTTCGACAGAAAAAGTATTTAATGTAAATTAGTTTTCAAAGTTTGGGAATATATTATGTACAGGAACCTGCGTTTTCAAAGGAATGTTGCAAAATGAAATAATTTTACCAATCATAAAAAATTTTCTGAATATATATTTCTGGATATTATTTATAACTGAAAAATATATTCTCTGAATTTCTAGGGTAAATTACTTGAGGTCTCAGTCCATGCATATACCAATAACTTACTATATAGCAGCTCATTAGTAGAAAGCTATCTTATAGTCCTGAGGGGACTCCATATATGGGCATAGAGTCCCTAGGGAGAATACCTGTGCTTTCAGTCCCGAACAGCACACCATATATGGGCATGGAATCCCCAGGGAGAACACGTTTCCGAGAAATTGTTTCCAGGGCGAAGTTTATTAATGTCTTTGATGTATTTCAAGGAGAATTGTCTCTGGGCGAAGTTTATTAATGTCTTTGGAGTTCTTCCAGGAGAATTGTTTCGGGTGAAGTTTGCAAATGCGCATTAACGGTGGGGAAGAGATATTTTGATCTTAGAGATGAAGAGATTAACGTGGGAAAGGGTTTCTTATTAATTTCAAATGTGACAGCGCAGGGATGCCAAAAATAAAAGGAACACGCAGAAATTACGTTTAGGGGTTATTTGGGTGAAACCGTTTTAGAAATTTTAGGGAATTATTTCGGCGAAACAGTTAGAGACATTTTAAAAGATGATTTTAGAAGATGTTTTAGAAGAGGATTTGAGGTGAAACTCTGTGGTCGTTATAATACACAAGTTCCATTTGAACAGTGTCGTGAGGTCCCCTACCCCAACGCCAAAGGGCTCCGATCCCCCTACCCCAACCCAGGAGGAAGCCCGCCCCGGTCCCCGAAGGTCCCCCGGGCTCCCAAAGGGCCCCGCACCCTCAAAGGCCCCTGAGCCCCATTTTTTTAATATTTTTTAATTTGCGCATTTTGGGACACAAAAGGGCCCCACCCCCCCACTTTCGACCCCCCCCTCACAACATTAGTGTATTGTCGTGGTTTACCATGTCGCAGTTACATTCTCTTAATTTTTCAAAGTTCATTTTGAATTTCTTTCGTTGAAAAACAAGAGTTGGATTATTTCAGTAGTGTTTTGTCATGATTTACCTTGTCGCAGTTACATTCTCTTAATTTTTCAAAGTTCATTTTGAATTTCTATCGTTGAAATGCAAGAGTTGGAGTATTTCAGTAGGTTTTGTTGTGGTTTATCTTGTCACAGTTACATTTTCTTGATTTTTCAAAGTTCATTTTGAATTTCTTTCATTGAAATGCAAGCGTTGGATTATTTCAGTAGTGTTTTGTCGTGGTTCACCTTGTCACAGTTACATTCTCTTGATTTTCAAAGTTCATTGTGGATTTCTTTCATTGAAATGCAAGAGATGGATTATTTTAGTAGTGTTTTTGTCATGGTTAACCTTGTCGCAGTTACATTCTCTCTATTTTTCAAAGTTCTTTTGAATTTCATTCATTGAAATGCAAGAGTTGGACTATTTCAGTAGTGTTTTGTCATGATTTACCATTTCACAGTTACATTCTCTTGATTTTTCAAAGTTCATTTTCGAATTTTTTTCGTTGAAATGTAAGAGTTGGATTATTTCAGTAGTGTTTCGTCATGGTTTACCTTGTCACAGTTAAATTCTCGTGATTTTTCAAAGTTCATTTTGAATTTCTTTCGTTGAAATGCAAGAGTTGGAATATTTCAGTAGTGTTTTGTTGTGGTTTATCGTGTCACAGTTACATTTGTTGATTTTTCAAAGTTCATTTTGATTTCTTTCGTTTAAATGCAAGAGTTGGAATAATTCAGTAGTGTTTTGTCGTGGTTTACGCTGTCACACTTTCATTCTCTTGATTTTTCAAAGTTCATTTGAATTTCTTTCATTGAAATGCAAGAGTTGGATTATATCAGTAGTGTATTGTCGTGGTTTACCATGTCGCAGTTACATTCTCTTAATTTTTCAAAGTTCTTTTGAATTTCTTTCATTGAAATGCAAGAGTTGGGTTATTTCAGAAGTGTTTTGTCATGATTTACCATTTCACTGTTACATTTTCTTGATTTTTCAAAGTTCATTTTCGATTTATTTCGTTGAAATGCACGAGTTGGATTATTTCAGTAGTGTTTTGTCATGATTTACCTTGTCACAGTTACATTCTCTTAATTTTTCAGTTCATTTTGAATTTCTATCGTTGAAATGCAAGAGTTGGAATATTTCAGTAGTGTTTTGTTGTGGTTTACCTTGTCACAGTTACATTTTCTTGATATTTTTCAAAGTTCATTTTGAATTTCTTTCATTGAAATGCAAGAGTTGGATTATTTCAGTAGTGTTTTGTCGTGGTTTACCTTGTCACAGTTACATTTTCTTGATTTTTCAAAGTTCATTTTGAATTTTCTTTCATTGAAATGCAAGAGTTGGATTATTTCAGTAGTGTTTTGTCGTGGTTTACCTTGTCACAGTTACATTCTCTTGATTTTTCAAAGTTTATTGTGGATTTCTGTCATCGAAATGCAAGAGATGGATTATTTCAGTAGTGTTTTTTCGTGGTTTACCTTGTCACATTTACATTCTCTTGATTTTCAAAGTTCATTGTGGATTTCTTTCATTGAAATGCAAGAGATGGATTATTTCAGTAGTGTTTTGTCATGGTTTTACCTTGTCGCAGTTACATTCTCTCTATTTTTCAAAGTTCTTTTGAATTTTTTCATTGAAATGCAAGAGTTGGATTATTTCAGTAGTGTTTTGTCATGATTTACCATTTCACAGTTACATTCTCTTGATTTCTCAAAGTTCATTTTCGAATTTTTTTTCGTTGAAATGTAAGAGTTGGATTATTTCAGTAGTGTTTCGTCATGGTTTACCTTGTCAAAGTTACATTCTCGTGATTTTTCAAAGTTCATTTTGAATTTTTTTCGTTGAAATGCAAGAGTTGGAATATTTCAGTAGTGTTTTGTTGTGGTTTATCATGTCACAGTTACATTCTGTTGATTTTTCAAAATTCATTTTGATTTTTTCATTGAAATGCAAGAGTTGGATTATTTCAATAGTGTTTTATCGTGGTTTACCTTGTCACAGCTACATTCTCTTGATTTTTCAAAGTTCATTTCGGATTTCTTTCGTTGAAATGCAAGAGTTGGAATAATTCAGTAGTGTTTTGTCGTGGTTTACGCTGTCACACTTTCATTCTCTGATTTTTCAAAGTTCATTTGAACTTCTTTCATTGAAATGTAGAGTTGGATTATTTCAGTAGTGTATTGTCGTGGTTTACTATGTCGCAGTTACATTCTCTTAATTTTTCAAAGTTCATTTTGAATTTCTTTCGTTGA
Source organism: Artemia sinica (assembly GCA_027921565.1). Lineage (NCBI taxonomy): Eukaryota > Metazoa > Arthropoda > Branchiopoda > Anostraca > Artemiidae > Artemia > Artemia sinica. The sequence goes on along the minus strand of JAPEVW010000064.1, from coordinate 597,473 downwards.
AAAACAAGAGTTGGACTATTTCAGTAGTGTTTTGTCGTGATTTACCATGATACAGTTACATTCTCTTGATTTTTCAAAGTTCATTTTGATTTTTTTCATTCAAATGCAAGAGTTGGATTATTTCAATAGTGTTTTATCGTGGTTTACCTTGTCATAGCTACATTATCTTGATTTTTCAAAGTTCATTTTGGATTTCTTTTGTTGAAATGCAAGAGTTGGAATAATTTCAGTAGTGTTTTTTGTCGTGGTTTACCCTGTCACACTTTCATTCTCTTGATTTTTCAAAGTTCATTTGAATTTCTTTCATTGAAATGCAAGAGTTGGATTATTTCAGTAGTGTATTGTCGTGGTTTACCATGTTGCAGTTACATTCTCTTAATTTTTAAAAGTTCATTTTGAATTTCTTTCGTTGAAAAACAAGAGTTGGATTATTTCAGTAGTGTTTTGTCATGATTTACCTTGTCACAGTTACATTCTCTTAATTTTCAAAGTTAATTTTGAATTCTATCGTTGAAATGCAAGAGTTGGAATATTTCAGTAGGGTTTTGTTGTGGTTTACCTTGTCACAGTTACATTTTCTTGATTTTTCAAAGTTCATTTTGAATTTCTTTCATTGAAATGCAAGCGTTGGATTATTTCAGTAGTGTTTTGTCGTGGTTCACCTTGTCACAGTTACATTCTCTTGATTTTCAAAGTTCATTGTGGATTTCTTTCATTGAAATGCAAGAGATTGATTATTTCAGTAGTGTTTTGTCATGGTTAACCTTGTCGCAGTTACATTCTCTCTATTTTTCAAAGTTCTTTTGAATTTCATTCATTGAAATGCAAGAGTTGGATTATTTCAGTAGTGTTTTGTCATGATTTACCATTTCACAGTTACATTCTCTTGATTTTTCAAAGTTCATTTTCGAATTTTTTCGTTGAAATGTAAGAGTTTGATTATTTTAGTAGTGTTTCGTCATGGTTTACCTTGTCACAGTTAAATTCTCGTGATTTTTCAAAGTTCATTTTGAATTTCTTTCGTTGAAATGCAAGAGTTGGAATATTTCAGTAGTGTTTTGTTGTGGTTTATCGTGTCACAGTTACATTCTGTTGATTTTTCAAAGTTCATTTTGATTTTTTTTCATTGAAATGCAAGAGTTGGATTATTTCAATAGTGTTTTTATCGTGGTTTACCTTGTCACAGCTACATTCTCTGATTTTTCAAAGTTCATTTTGGATTTCTTTCGTTTAAATGCAAGAGTGGAAATTTCAGTAGTGTTTTGTCGTGGTTTACGCTGTCACACTTTCATTCTCTTGATTTTTCAAAGTTCATTTGAATTTCTTTCATTGAAATGCAAGAGTTGGATTATTTCAGTAGTGTATTGTCGTGGTTTACCATGTCGCAGTTACATTCTCTTAATTTTTCAAAGTTCTTTTGATTTCTTTCATTGAAATGCAAGAGTTGGGTTATTTCAGTAGTGTTTTGTCATGATTTACCATTTCACAGTTTCATTTTCTTGATTTTTCAAAGTTCATTTTCGATTTATTTCGTTGAAATGCACGAGTTGGATTTTTCAGTAGTGTTTTGTCATGATTTACCTGTCACAGTTACATTCTCTTAATTTTTCAGTTCATTTTGAATTTCTATCGTTGAAATGCAAGAGTTGGAATATTTCAGTAGTGTTTTGTTGTGGATTACCTTGTCACAGTTACATTTTCTTGATTTTTCAAAGTTCATTTTGATTTCTTTCATTGAAATGCAAGAGTTGGATTATTTCAGTAGTGTTTTGTCGTGGTTTGCCTTGTCACAGTTACATTTTCTTGATTTTTCAAAGTTCATTTTGAATTTCTTTCATTGAAATGCAAGAGTCGGATTATTTCAGTAGTGTTTTGTCGTGGTTTACCTTGTCACAGTTACATTCTCTTGATTTTCAAAGTTTATTGTGGATTTCTGTCATTGAAATGCAAGAGATGGATTATTTCAGTAGTGTTTTTGTCGTGGTTTACCTTGTCACATTTACATTCTCTTGATTTTCAAAGTCATTTGTGGATTTCTTTCATTGAAATGCAAGAGATGGATTATTTCAGTAGTGTTTTGTCATGGTTTACCTTGTCGCAGTTACATTCTCTCTATTTTTCAAAGTTCTTTTGAATTTTTTTCATTGAAATGCAAGAGTTGGATTATTTCAGTAGTGTTTTGTCGTGGTTTACCATGATACAGTTACATTCTCTTTATTTTTCAAAGTTCTTTTGAATTTCTTTCATTGAAATGCAAGAGTTGGGTTATTTCAGTAGTGTTTTGTCATGATTTACCATTTCACAGTTACATTCTCTTGATTTTTCAAAGTTCATTTTCGATTTCTTTCGTTGAAATGCACGAGTTGGATTATTTCAGTAGTGTTTTGTCATGATTTACCTTGTCACAGTTACATTCTCTTAATTTTTCAGTTCATTTTGAATTTCTATCGTTGAAATGCAAGAGTTGGAATATTTCAGTAGTGTTTTGTTGTGGTTTACCTTGTCACAGTTACATTTTCTTGATTTTTCAAAGATCATTTTGAATTTCTTTCATTGAAATGCAAGAGTGGATTATTTCAGTAGTGTTTTGTCATGGTTTACCTTGTCGCAGTTACATTCTCTTGATTTTTAAAGTTCATTGTGGATTTCTTTCATTGAAATGCAAGAGTTGGAATATTTCAGTACTGTTTTGTTATAGTTTACCTTGTCACAGTTACATTCTCTTAATTTTTCAAAGTTCATTTTGAATTTCTTTCATTGAAATGCAAGAGTTGGAATATTTCAGTAGTGTTTTGTCGTGGTTTACCGTGTCACAGTTACATTCTCTTGATTTTTCAAAGTTCATTTTGAATTTATTTCATTGAAATGCAAGAGTTGGAACATTTCAGTGGTGTTTTGTCGTCGTTTACCTTGTCACAGTTACATTCTCTTGATTTTTCAAAGTTCATTTTGGATTCTTTCATTGAAATGCAAGAGTTGGATTATTTCAGTTGTGTTTTATCGTGCTTTACCATTTGTCACAGTTACATTCTCTTGATTTTTCAAAGTTCATTTTGGATTTCTTTCGTTGAAATGCAAAAGTTGGAATAATACAGTAGTGTTTTGTCGTGCTTTACCCTGTCACACTTTCATTCTCTTGATTTTTCAAAAGTTCATTTTGAATTTCTTTCATTGAAATGCAAGAGTTGGATTATTTCAGTTGTGTTTTTCGTGCTTTACCTTGTCACAGTTATATTCTCTTGACTTTTCAAAGTTAATTTCGGATTTCTTTCGTTGAAATGCAAGAGTTGGAATATTTCAGTAGTGTTTTGTTGTGGTTTACCTTACACAGTTACATTCTCTTAATTTTTCAAAGTTCATTTTGATTTCTATCGTTGAAATGCAAGAGTTGGAATATTTCAGTAGTGTTTTGTCGTGGTTTACCTTGTCACAGTTACATTTCTTAATTTTTCAAAGTTCATTTTGATTTTCATTCGATGAAATGAAAGAGTTGGAATATTTCAATAGTGTTTTGTCATGGTTTACCTTGTCACACTTACATTCTCTTAATTTTTCAAAGTTCATTTTGGATTTCTTTCGATTGAAATGCAAGAGTTGGAATATTTCAATAGTGTTTTGTCGTGGTTTACCTAGTCACAGTTACGTTGTCTTAATTTTTCAAAGTTCATTTTGAATTTCTTTCGTTGAAATGCAAGAGTTGGAATATTTCAGTAGTGTTTTGTTGTTGTTTTTACCTTGTCACAGTTACATTCTCCTAATTTTTCAAAGTTCATTTTGAATTTCTATCATTGAAATGCAAGAGTTGGAATATTTCAGTAGTGTTTTGTCGTGGTTTACCTTGTCACATCTACATTCTCTTGAATTTTTCAAAGTTCATTTTGAATTTCTTTCGATGAAATGAAAGAGTGGAATATTTCAATAGTGTTTTGTTATGGTTTTACCTTGTCACAGTTACATTTTCTTGATTTTTCAAAGTTTATTTTGGATTTCTTTCATTGTAATGCAAGAGTTGGAATATTTCAGTAGTGTTTTGTCATGGTTTACCTTGTCACAGTTACATTCTCTTGATTTTTCAAAGTTCATTTTTATTTCTTTTCGTTGAAATGCAAGAGTTGGAATATTTCAGTAGTGTTTTGTTATAGTTTACTTTGTCACAGTTACATTCTCTTAATTTTTCAAAGTTCATTTTGAATTTATTTTATTGAAATGCAAGAGTTGGAACATTTCAGTAGTGTTTTGTCGTCGTTTACCTTGTCGCAGTTACATTCTCTTGATTTTTCAAAGTTCATTTTGGATTTCTTTCATTGAAATGCAAGAGTTGGATTATTTCAGTTGTGTTTTATCGTGCTTTACCTTGTCACAGTTACATTCTCTTGATTTTTCAAAGTTCATTTTCGATTTCTTTCGTTGAAATGCAAAGTTGGAATAATTCAGTAGTGTTTTGTCGTGCTTTACCCTGTCACACTTTCATTCTCTTGATTTTTCAAAGTTCATTTTGAATTTCTTTCATTGAAATGCAAGAGTTGGATTATTTCAGTAGTGTTTTGTCGTGGCTTACCATGTCACAGTTATATTCTCTTGACTTTTTCAAAGTTATTTCGGATTTCTATCGTTGAAATGCAAGAGTTGGAATATTTCAGTAGTGTTTTGTCGTGGTTTAACTTGTCACAGTTACATTCTCTTGATTTTTCAAAGTTCATTTTGATTTTCATTCGATGAAATGAAAGAGTTGGAATATTTCAATAGTGTTTTTGTCATGGTTTACCTTGTCACACTTACATTCTCTTAATTTTTCGAAGTTCATTTTGATTTCTTTCGATGAAATGCAAGAGTTGGAATATTTTCATATAGTGTTTTGTCGTGGTTTACCTAGTCACAGTTACATTGTCTTAATTTTTCAAAGTTCATTTTGAATTTCTTTCGTTGAATGCAAGAGTTGGAAAATTTCAGTGGTCTAATTTAAATTTTTAGTGTTTTGTTGTTGTTTACCTTGTCACAGTTACATTCTTCTAATTTTTCAAAGTTCATTTTGAATTTCTATCATTGAAATGCAAGAGTTGGAATATTTCAGTAGTGTTTTGTCGTGGTTTACCTTGTCACATCTACATTCTCTTGAATTTTTCAAAGTTCATTTTGAATTTCTTTCGATGAAATGAAAGAGTTGGAATATTTCAATAGTGTTTTGTTATGGTTTACCTTGTCACAGTTACATTTTCTTGATTTTTCAAGTTTATTTTGGATTTCTTTCATTGAAATGCAAGAGTTGGAATATTTCAGTTGAGTGTTTTGTCATGGTTTACCTTGTCACAGTTACATTCTCTCGATTTTTCAAAGTTCATTTTTAATTTCTTTTCGTTGAAATGCAAGAGTTGGAATATTTCAGTAGTGTTTTGTTATGGTTTACCTGTCACAGTTACATTCTCTTAATTTTTTCGAAGTTCATTTTGGATTTCTTTTATTGAAATGCAAGAGTTTGAATATTTCAGGAGTGTTTTGTTATGGTTTTTACCTTGACACAGTTACATTCTCTTAATTTTTCAAAGTTCATTTTGAATTTCTTTTTGTTGAAATGCAAGAGTTGGAATTGTCACAGTTACATTCTCTTGATTTTTCAAAGTTTCATTGTGGATTTCTTTCGTTGAAATTGTTTTGTTGTGCGTTACGTTGACACAGTTACATTTTCTTGATTTTTGTTAGGTTAGGTTAGGCTAGATCAAGTTAGATTAGGTTAAGTTAGGTTAGGTTAGGTTAGCCTACGTACGCGCGCGTACGTAGGCTAACCTTACCTACCTAACTAACTTGATCTAGCCTAACCTAACCTAACAAAAATCAAGAAAATTGTAACTGTGTCAAGGTAAAGCACAAAAACATATTTCAACGAAAGAAATCCACAATGAACTTTGAAAAATCAAGAGAATGTAACTGTGACAAGGTAAACCATGACGAAACACTACTGAAATATTCCAACTCTTGCATTTCAATGAAAGAAATCCAAAATGAACCCTGAAAAATTAAGAGAATGTAACTGTGACAAGCTAAACCACAACAAAACACTACTGAAATATTCCAACTCTTGCATTTCAACGAAAAGAAATTAAAAATGAACTTTGAAAAATCAAGAGAATGTAAACTGTGACAAGGTAAACCATGACAAAACACTACTGAAATATTCCAACTCTTGCATTTCAATGAAAGAAATCCAAAATGAACTTTAAAACATCAAGAAAATGTAACTGTGACAAGGTAAACCATAACAAAACCCTCCTGAAATGTTCCAACTCTTGCATTTCAATGAAAGAAATTCAAAATGAACTTTGAAAAATTAAGAGAATGTAACTGTGACAAGGTAAGCCATGACAAAACACTATTGAAATATTCCAAATCTTGCATTTCAACGAAAGAAATTCAAAATGAACTTTGAAAAATCAAGAAATGTAACTGTGATAAGGTGAACCACAACAGAACACTACTGAAATATTCCAACTCTTGCATTTCAACGAAAGAAATCCAAAATGAACTTTGAAAAATTAAGAGAATGTAACTGTGACTAGGTAAACACGACAAAACACTATTGAAATATTCCAACTCTTGCATTTATCGAAAGAAATCCAAAATGAACTTTGAAAAATTAAGAGAATGTAAGTGTGACAAGGTAAACCATGACAAGACACTATTGAAATATTCCAACTCTTTCATTTCATCGAATGAAAATCAAAATGAACTTTGAAAAATCAAGAGAATGTAACTGTGACAAGGTAAACCACGACAAAACACTACTGAAATATTCTAACTCTTGCATTTCAATGATAGAAATTCAAAATGAACTTTGAAAAATTAGGAAATGTAACTGTGACAAGGTAAACCACAACAAAACCTACTGAAATATTCCAACTCTTGCATTTCAACGATAGAAATTCAAAATGAACTTTGAAAAATTAAGAGAATGTAACTGTGTTAAGGTAAACCACACAAAACACTACTGAAATATTCCAACTCTTGCTTTTCAACGAAATAAATCCGAAATGAACTTTGAAAAGTCAAGAGAATATAACTGTGACATGGTAAACCACGACAAAACACTACTGAAATAATCCAACTCTTGCATTTCAATGAAAGAAATTCAAAATGAACTTTGAAAAATCAAGAGAATGTAACTGTGAGAAGGTAAACCACGACAAAACACTACTGAAATATTCCAACTCTTGCATTTCAATGAAAGAAATTCAAATGAACTTTGAAAAATTAAGAGAATGAAAGTGTGACAGGGTAAAGCACGACAAAACACTACTGAATTATTCCAACTCTTGCATTTCAATGAAAGAAATCCAAAATGAACTTTGAAAAATTAAGAGAATGTAACTGTGTCAAGGTAAACCACAACGAAACACTACTGAAATATTCCAACTCTTGCATTTCAAGGAATGAAATTCAATATGAACTTTGAAAAATCAAGAAATGTAACTGCGACAAGGTAAACTATAACAAAACACTACTGAAATATTCCAACTCTTGCATTTCAATGAAATAAATCAAAATGAACTTTGAAAAATCAAGAGAATGTAACTGTGACAAGGTAAACCACGACGAAACACTACTGAAATATTCCAACTCTAGCATTTCAATGAAAGAAATTCAAAATGAACTTTGAAAAATTAAGAGAATGTAACTGAGACAAGGTAAACCACAACGAAACACTACTGAATATTCCAACTCTTGCATTTCAAGAATGAAATTCAATATGAGCTTTGAAAAATCAAGAAAATGTAACTGCGACAAGGTAAACTATAACAAAACACTACTGAAATATTCCAACTCTTGCATTTCAATGAAAGAAATCCACAATGAACTTTGAAAAATCAAGAGAATGTAACTGCGACAAGGTAAACCATGACAAAACACTACTGAAATAATCCATCTCTTGCATTTCAATGAAAGAAATCCACAATAAACTTTGAAAATCAAGAGAATGTAACTGTGACAAGGTAAACCACGACAAAACACTACTGAAATAATCCAACTCTTGCATTTCAATGAAGAAATTCAAAATGAACTTTGAAAAATCAAGAGAATGAAATTGTGACAGGTAAACCACGACAAACACTACTGAATTATTCCAACTCTTGCATTTCAACGAAAGAAATCCAAAATGAACTTTGAAAAATCAAGAGAATGTAGCTTTGACAAGGTAAACCACGATAAAACACTATTGAAATAATCCAACTCTTGCTTTTTAATGAAAAAAAATCAAAATGAACTTTGAAAAATCAAGAGAATGTAACTGTAACACGATAAACCACAACAAAACACTACTGACATATTCCAACTCTTGCATTTCAACGAAAGAAATTCAAAATGAACTTTGAAAAATCACGAGAATGTAACTGTGACAAGGTAAATCATGACAAAACACTACTGAAATAATCCAACTCTTACATTTCAACGAAAAAATTTGAAAATGAACTTTGAAAAATCAAGAGAATGTAACTGTGAAATGGTAAATCATGACAAAACACTACTGAAATAATCCAACTCTTGCATTTCAATGAAAGAAATTCAAAAGAACTTTGAAAAATCGAGAGAATGTAACTGCGACAAGGTAAACCATGACAAAATACTACTGAAAATCCATCTCTTGCATTTCAATGAAAGAAATCCACAATGAACTTTGAAAATCAAGAGAATGTAACTGTGACAAGGTAAACCACGACAAAACACTACTGAAATAATTCAACTCTTGCATTTCAATGAAATAAATTCAAATGAACTTTGAAAAATCAAGAAAATGTAACTGTGACAAGGTAAACCACAACAAAACACTACTGAAATATTCCAACTCTTGCATTTCAACGATAGAAATTCAAAATGAACTTTGAAAAATTAAGAGAATGTAACTGTGACAAGGTAAATCATGACAAAACACTACTGAAATAATCCAACTCGTGCATTTCAACGAAAGAAATCGAAAATCAACTTTGAAAAATCAAGAGAATGTAACTGTGAAATGGTAAATCATGACAAAACACTACTGAAATAACCCAACTCTTGCATTTCAATGAAAGAAATTCAAAAGAACTTTGAAAAATCGAGAGAATGTAACTGTATCATGGTAAACCACGACAAAACACTACTGAAATATTCAAACTCTTGTTTTTCAACGAAATAAATTCAAAATGAACTTTGAAAAATTAAGAGAATGTAACTGCGACATGGTAAACTACGACAATACACTACTGAATAAATCAACTCTTGCATTTCAATGAAAGAAATTCAAATGAACTTTGAAAAATCAAGAGAATGAAAGTGTGACAGGGTAAACCACGACAAAACACTACTGAATTATTCCAACTCTTGCATTTCAACGAAAGAAATCCAAATGAACTTTGAAAAATCAAGAGAATGTAGCTGTGATAAGGTAAACCTCGATAAAACACTACTGAAATAATCCAACTCTTGCATTTCAATGAAAAAATCAAAATGAACTTTAAAAAATCAAGAGAATGTAACTGTGACACGATAAACCACAACAAAACACTACTGAAATATTCCAACTCTTGCATTTCAACGAAAGAAATTCAAAATGAACTTTGAAAAATCAAGAGAATGAAAGTGTGACAGGGTAAACCACGACAAAACACTACTAAAATATTCCAACTCATGCATTTCAACGATAGAAATTCAAAATGAACTTTGAAAAATCAAGAGAATGTAATGTGACAAGGTAAATCCATCACAAAACACTACTGAAATAATCCAACTCTTGCATTTCAATGAAAAAAAAAATGAACTTTGAAAATCAAGAGAATGTAACTGTGACACGATAAACCACAACAAACACTACTGAAATATTCCAACTCTTGCATTTCAACGAAAGAAATTCAAAATGACTTTAAAAAATTAAGAGAATGTAACTGCGACATGGTAAACCACGACGAAACACGACTGAAATGTTCCAACTCATGCATTTCAATGAAAGAAATTCAAAATGAACTTTGAAAAATCAAGAGAATGAAAGTGTGACAGAGTAAACCTCGACAAAACACTACTTAATTATTCCAACTCTTGCATTTCAACGAAAAAAAAAACAATCCAAAATGAACTTGAAAAATCAAGAAAATGTAACTGCGACAAGGTAAACTACAACAAAACACTACTGAAATATTCCAACTCTTGTATTTCAATGAAAGAAATCCGCAATGAACGTTGAAATCAAGAGAATGTAACTGTGACACGATAAACCACAACAAAACACTACTGAAATATTCCAACTCTTGCATTTCAACGAAAGAAATTCAAAATAAACTTTGAAAAATCACGAGAATGTAACTGTGACAAGGTAAACCACGACAAAACACTACTGAAATATTCCAACTCTTGCATTTCAATGAAAGAAATTCAAAATTAACTTTGAAAAATCAAGAGAATGTAACTGTGACATGGTAAACCATGACAAAACACTAATGTTGTGAGGGGGAGTCAAAAGTTGGGGGTGGGGCCCTTTTGTGTCCCAAAATGCGCAAATTAAAAAATATTAAAAAATGGGGGCTCAGGGGCCTTTGGGGGTCCAGGGACCCTTTGGGAGCCCGGGGGACCTTTGGGGACCGGGGGCTTCCTTCGGGTTTGGGTAGGGGATCAGAGCCCTTTGGGGTTGGGGTAGGGGACCTCACGACACTGTTCAAATGGAACTTGTGTATTATAACGACCGCAGAGTTTCACCCTCAAATCCTCTTCTAAAAGATCTTTTAAAATCATCTTTTAAAATGTCTCTAACTGTTTCGCCGAAATAATTCCCTAAAATGTCTAAAACGGTTTCGCCCAAATAACCCCTAAACGTAATTTCTGCCTATTCCTTTTGTGTTTTTGGCATCCCTGCGCTGTCACATTTGAAATTACTAAGAAACCCTTTCCCGCATTAATCTCTTCATCTCTAAGATCAAAATATCTCTTCCCCACCGTTAATGCGCATTTGCAAACTTCACCCGGAAACAATTCCCCTGGAAGAACTCCAGACATTAATAAACTTCGCCCGGAGACAATTCTCCTTGGAAATACATCAAAGACATAAATAAACTTCGCCCCGGAAACAATTTCTCGGAAACGTGTTCTCCCTGGGGATTCCATGCCCATATATGGTGTGCTGTTCGGGACTGACAGCACAGGTGTTCTCCTTAGGGACTCTATGCCATATATGGAGTCCCCTCATGACTATAAGATAGCTTTCTACTCTCATTTAGGTCAGGTAAATATAATCTTTGGTTTTCACGTTAACCTAGGGCTTCAAACTTAAAATTGTGACCAGTAAATTTTACTCATTCTGTGTTTTTCTAGGTTTTACATAGACAAATTTGGAGATTATCCCAAAAATCGAAAGATTTTCTTACCTTTTGTTTGGTAAAATATAATTTGTAAATCACCAGAAAATCGCATTGGTTTGCATATTTTGTCTTATTTTATTATCAGTTACCAATGTAAGCAGGTAATTAAGGATTAATCGATCTGTTTTTTTCTGCTTTTTTTAAGTGATTACTGACTGTGGCTCAGTCAATGGTAACTTCTCCAGAACTAGAAAAAAATAACAATTTTTGTCCCCCAGCTTGCTAGCTCAAAATTCACGGGAACAATTGATGCTTAATACAAGAGTGCAGACATAATTTTTCTGGTAGAGGAGGGGGATTAAGTTTGAACTTAAGGGGATTTATACCGTCCTCTATACAACAGTAGTATCGTATTAATTACTCCGAATTGCACAGTTTCAACAGCACAGTTTCAACAGCACTTTCAAGCGTACATTCAACCCTACAAGAATATGCTCAAAAGTGTAATAGATACGAAGGATACATTGGAATTGTGCAAGGAAAAGCCATGCCTGAGACAGTGTATTTACACGTGAACATCTAAAAGTTGGCACACTAAAGTCGAGGTTTTTTAAACTTGGCAATGTATAATGTAGTCAAGCATGTTTTGAGAGTTTGGTCGTAATAATATAATTTAAAGCAAACAGGTTTTTTTTTCTGTTTTTGTTGTCAATTGCACAATGAATGTACGTCATGAATTCACGTGTACATTCTAAAAAAAAAACTGATATGATATAAAGTAGTCGAACATGTTTTGGGAGCACGCACGAAATTATGTAACTCAACATCCGTTTATTCATCCTTGAAACCCCGTATAAAATGGTCATGTATAGGAATTTAATTTTCATTATGTTTTAACACATCAAGCATAGGACACTGCATATTATTAACTTTGAAAACAATGGATATTTCTATGTGAGTACACTTTCATTCTTTATTTCCAAAAAAAAATTGTTTTACTAGTAAATTCAAATTTCAGGGGGACTTAGCCCCCCTCCCCTCCAACAATACAAAATCTTAAGAATATAATGAGTATATTCGATAGAAACGGCAAAGCACGCTTTTTTCTATTATGTAAATAAAATCTCTCCTCCACAGCTATGTTTACAAGTTTTAATTGTTTTGAAAAACAGTTCATTTTCGTTCAGAAATATCCTTATTCCAATCGTGTGTTTAAAATGTGCTGTCTTTTTCCGGTTTGAATGAGAAGCTTGTGTGCTACAAAGAGAGTGACAGTTTTGGGACTCAAATTTCACATGCTCTTGCTATCACAGAGATTAAAACCATATGTGTTTATAATTACAGAAAAGGGTCCTTTTTTGGAACCAAGCTTCAACGTATCTGAAAACAAAAAGCTTGGTGATTAAACCGGGCTTTGTCTAATTCTAGCCAAAACTCAGAATTGATAGGGGGCTAGATGGAACGATGCCCCATTCTGTGTGTTTTTATCTAAGCCTTTTTAATTATTTCTAAAGTGCTAATAGATACAGAGTTCTAGAAATATCAGAATTGACTTTATAGGTCAAATTATATTATGGGGAGATGTTTTTGAAATCCCCCTTCCCTCCAACTCAAAATTTTCCAAAATTTTACTTTAAAAGCTTTTCTTTTTAAATATTTCTAAAGTGCTAATAGTTATAGCACTACAAACATCAGAATTGACTTTATAGGTCAAATTATATTATGGGGAGATGTTTTTGAAATCCCCCTTCCCTCCAAACTCAAAATTCTCCAAATTTTACTTTAAAAGTTTTTCTTTTTAAATATTTCTAAAGTGCTAATAGTTATAGCACTACAAACATCAGAATTGACTTTATAGGTCAAATTATATTATGGGGAGATGTTTTTGATGGTGCTAATAGTTTATAGCATACAAACATCAGAATTTTTTTAAAGGTCCCCCTTCCCTCCAAACTCAAAATTCTCCAAATTTTACTTTTTAAAGCTTTTCTTTTTAAATATTTCTAAAGTGCTAATAGTTATAGCACTACAAACATCAGAATTGACTTTATAGGTCAAATTATATTATGGGGAGATTTTTTTAAATCCCCCTTCCCTCCAAACTCAAAATTCTCCAAATTTTACTTTTAAAGCTTTTCTTTTTAAATATTTCTAAAGTGCTAATAGTTATAGCACTACAAACATCAGAATTGACTTTATAGGTCAAATTATATTATGGGGAGATGTTTTTGAAATCCCCCTTCCCTCCAAACTCAAATTTTTCCAAAATTTTACTTTAAAAGCTTTTTTTTAAATATTTCTAAAGTTCTAAGACATAGAGTGCTACAAACACCAGAAAAAACTTTAAAGGGCAATTTATCTGTAAAAGAGGGCTTATTATTATTTCCTTACTAAATTTTGCTTCTTTTTTAAGGATGTTGAGGTGGATTCATGCAATTACCCTCCCTCCGAAAAGAGACCAAGATGGGGTGATATCACATCGATGCAAGCTGCAAGACCATCAGTCATCAGATATGCTAGCTCCAATACAAGTTCGCTGGACCAGCCAGGAGCCTCTCAAGCCAGTGTCAGCTCTGCACAAACCTCTATGCAACCTGGCAGAAAATTCAAGAGAGAATGGATAGATTCTCATAATGCATCAGTCTCATCTAGTCAAGATCGGAGGGTCACCCCCTATCAAGCATTGCCGGGCCCTTCACGACCAATGCAATGCGAGAATGATGAGGCCCCTACAGCTCTCGACATGCAAGCTGCAAATTTGAATGTGAGTTTTCAAATATTATTTCTCGCTAATGATTCTTTTTCCCAAGTCAATTTGAAGGAGTGTGTGTGTGTGTGAGCGGTACATGTGCCGCTTATTTTTCTGTATACCCGATAATTCAATAACGTCGTAATGATTGTTGTATGTGTGTGTGTGTGTGTGTGTGTGAGCGGTGCATGCGCCGCATCTACTCGATAATGTAATGAACATTGCAAATTCAATAACGGCGTAATGTTTGTTGTATGTGTGTGTGTGTGTGCGGTGCATGCGCCGCATCTACTCGATAATTCGTTGAGATAGTATAATGAATATTGCAAATTCAATAACGGCGTAATGATTGTTGTATGTGTGTGTGTGTGTGTGTATGTTTGTGTTTGAGCGGTGCATGCGCCGCATCTACTCGATAATTCATTGAGATAGTATAATGAACATTGCAAATTCAATAACGGCGTAATGTGTGTGTGTGTGTGTGTGTGTGTGTGTGTGTGTGTGTGTGTGTGTGTGTGTGTTGTGTGTGTGTGTGTGTGTGTTGTGTGTGTGTGTGTGTGTGTGTGTGTGTGTGTGTGTGTGTGTGTGTGTGTGTGTGTGTGTGTGTGTGTGTGTGTGTGTGTGTGTGTGTGTGTGTGTGTGTGTGTGTGTGTGTGTGTGTGTGTGTGTGTGTGTGTGTGTGTGTGTGTGTGTGTGTGTGTGTGTGTGTGTGTGTGTGTGTGTGTGTGTGTGTGTGTGTGTGTGTGTGTGTGTGTTGTGTGTGTGTGTGTGTGTGTGTGTGTGTGTGTGTGTGTGTGTGTGTGTGTGTGTGTGTGTGTGTGTGTGTGTGTGTGTGTGTGTGTGTGTGTGGTGTGTGTGTGTGTGTGTGTGTGTGTGTGTGTGTGTGTGGTGTGTGTGTGTGTGTGTGTGTGT